>UELX01002290.1:0-32523 GCA_900480035.1 Eupelmus urozonus
AAATAATATAGCTTTGAGAAATGTGATGGTAAATAAAGTCGATCTAAAGTTACTCGCATAATAGAATTTTTTCAGAATTTACTAGTTGAGTTAGTTGAATTAAAAATATAAATCAATAAGATTTCCTTTTTTAAAAAAATTCAATTTAAATATGTTAAGATCTAGCTTACATTATAATCTATCAATCATCCTCTAAAACAAAATCCAAAAAACCCCCAATAAATAAACAAAACATGCCGAGATCGCTTCGAGCACGCACCTCACCAACAAAACCAAAAAAGCTCACTAATCTTCCACAATTTTACCTATCCTCCCTCCAGCCTCCGCCCTTAATTTCCCATCTATAAATAAACCTCTCTCACACACACACACCTAACCTCCAAACACGCAACCCCGCTTATAATTCGCGCTCCAACCACATGCACATCATCCCCGGCATTTCTTCACGCGCATCACGCAGATATTACCGCGCGTGGGTGTGAACAAAATCGAGAGAGAAAGGTTGCTGCACTCTCCGATTCCTCGGCTAAACAGGGAGAGACGGCCGCCAATAAAGTAGCCGACGAGCGGCTGACAGTTTTATTCCGGCCGGGCCTTAAATCTCCCGCGCGCCTCCTCGGTTAATTGAAATAGGTGGCGCCCCCTCCAGGCCGGGGGAATCCGAGGTTCTTGTTTTTTTCCTCTTTTTGTGGCCAGATAAGGTGATTTATTCCCACGAAGTGGAGTGGAGAGGTCTTTTCAGCGGCCCCGGAGGTCTCGTCCTTCTTTTTCTCGCGCGGGCTTCGCTGTGGCACGAGTTTTCCGAGGTTTTTCTTCTCGAAGAGAGTAGGTCTGTTCACGGGGTGGTCGATTTGGGTATGGTTTTTGTTATGGTTTGTTCGTTTTGTTCTACAAAATGGCAATAACGGTAATTTATCGTTAATACTAACGTGCTAGTTTATTTATAATTTATTCAAAGATATTAAAAACCTCGTAAGTATTTAATACAAAATTTTTATCTTACAACACTCGAAAATTTTTACTCAAAAACCACACTACTCTCAAACTATCCCGCATCCCACAAAACACAAAATTAACCCAGCGCGGAAGCCCGCTCCCAAATAAATTGCGCAACAGCCTATATATCCCAGCCGCGCGCGCGCGTTCCTCGACCCGGCCGCCAAAGCGCATGCCAAAAAGCCAACAGAGTCGCGCGTCCGTCAGGTGTCCCGGCGCCTCGTAAATCGCTCGCCTCCCTCCCGCAAGCGGATTAAAAATTGAAGCCTCGTCCGCTCTCTGGCTCCTTCGACGATTTCAATTTCTTTTACCGGAGAATAACGAGCTCTCCGGAGGGCCGCGCTCGTATATATTTCCCTTTTTTTCTGACTACCGTGGTGCGAGTGTTATATTATGTATGTATGGGAGGGAGCGGAAAAAGGGAAACAGGTGAGAGTGTTTATGAGCGCGGGCGGGCCGTAAAAGAATTTTTTTCTTTGCGGATATAACCGGGGTGGTTTACGTGGGTTTGTTTGAACTCTGACATCGAGGGGTGTTTGCTACGTCGGCGGAGCGAGCTTGGATTGTGTTATATGGTTCGTTAGGGAAGGGGGAAAAGTTTCGTGATTGTTTTGATGGGGAGCATTTTTGAGAGTTTTATGGGGATGTTTAATATAAATATGAGATGATTAAACGACGACGAAGCAGACCTTTAAATAAATAAAAATTGTTTAGATTATCAAACATCAGTCATCAGATAATAACCGTAAAAATTCTTCATCAAAAACCTAAAGCCCAATCCACACCAAGGCTACCTCAACCCCCCACCTAATCCCTCCCAAAAAAACTCTCTCTCCTCACACTTCAAAAACCATCCCGAGCGCTCGCATAAATTACAAATTACACACGAAGCCGCTGCTCTAGCATTTATACTTTTTCCAGCACACACACACACACATAACCTCTCCGAGGGTACATATATACACAACCTAGCCGCTCGCGGCGCGAGCGAGCTGGCAGAGAGACGGACTACACAGAGGAGAGAAAGTATTTCGCGCGCTCGGCAGCAATTTACGAGAGGAGACTGCGGCACCCCAAGGTTGCGAAAAACTTTCAAGAACGTTCTCCGACGCTCGGCTGCTGCCTGCGCCTGCCTGCCTGCGCTATACTCGCAAAGGAGAGCGCCGAGAGAATAAATAGAATGCAAGGGCCCGGAGAGCGATTGGGAGAGTGAGGATGGGAAAATGAGGGACGCTCGGGGGAATTGAGAGTTTTTTTCTTTGAGAGGGTGTTTGAAGGGAAGTTGGAGGAGTTTGTTGTTCTGGATTTGTCGTATTGTTAGTGTATACGTATGCATGTCGTTGGAGGAATGTCAGTTCTGAGATGGACATTAATGCTAAGATTTGACTATTTAATTAACAAAAAGAATGCGCGACTTGCAATAAAAATAAAGCATTACAACGATAAATTCCTACTATACCACCCAACCACCAGCCATCAAACAAACATCTCCGAAAAATAAACAATCGCCTCGGCGAAAAATTCGATTTCCGGAGCACTCCGCCTCCCGGTAAAACCGACAGCAGATCGAAGGCACACAGAAAGAAGCAAGGGAAAAAAGGAGCCAGCCTCGCGCGGAGAGCAGCGCAGCAAGAACCGCAGTCACGTGGCTCGGTCAAACGCGTTTCCGCTCGATTTCACACTTTGCCGGTATTTTCTTGCGAGCCGGATCTTTGTGGCCCCTCCGCACCCGCTCCTTCAATCTCCCTTTCCCTGCGAGCGCGAGCGCCTTATCTTTTTTGCCCGACCTGTCAATTTCATTTCGCGCCGGGGCGAAAGCTACGGGCCGATAGCTCGGCAATATCGCGATCCCGAATTCCAGACGTGCCGCAGCGCGACTTTTCCGATGGGTATAGAGGTGAGCGAGATCGTTTTATTTTTCTGGGCGGGAGAGTGGTTTGATGGTTTGGGTTGAGGGAGCGGGTGGTCAGTGTTTTTTTTAAGGTGGGTTTGTGATTGATGGGAGATTAATGGATTGTGTTGTGGTACTCACCATTGGACAGTTCAGGCTTGGGCGCTCGATGATCTGAAACATAATAAAATTAACGGTTAGTTCAATGTTTTTGTTTATTAATAAAATTTTTGATAATTCATAAGATAAAAAATTAGGAAGTAATAATTTTGTTTAGAAAAAAGTGTGTAATTATATGCTAATAGTAGTCAAGTGAAGCGAGTGTCGAAATCGTCGCGGAGGTGATCAAATTTGTACAAGCCCGCTCAGACAGTTAAAAATAATTCGAGGAGCTATTAAAAAACCCTCAGTTTGGGTTTCTATTCAAATAGAAAGTTCCGAGAAGCCTGCTGTCTCCTCTGTGGATTATAAGATCGGAGTAAAGTGACCCCGAAAAAAAGAACTCGGAGGGGGACTCAAAGAGCGGATTACATGAGATTAACTAATCGTTAACCTCAAATTATTCAACTCGTTTCTATTCTACATTTCAAACGCCTAATATACTTGGAAGAAAAATTATTTTTATTTGATGGAGCTCTTTGATATATAGAATTGATTGTTGATGAATCGCCGTTGTAAAATAATTTTAATTCATAGAATAGATGAAAATGTAAGTTGGTTAACTCTATGTTAGCCAGGGCTAAAAAAAGTTATAACAGGTTTTCTAGATCTATAAATAATTTTCAAATTGTCACGTGTATATTCAAACTCTTATCAAAACCGGAAGATTATTACTCTCGAGCTTCCTCCGGTATATATACTTGTAATCACTTCTATATGGAAATAGAACAACACTCAAGAATTTTAAGTATCCTCGAGATACCGCAGGACACCTTTAATCTCGAGAACTTCGGGAAGTTTCTGAATTAGTCAGCTGCCCGTAATTTTCCACGCTCCGCAAGTGTAAGAATTTTGGAATTATATACGCCGAAATTAAACCGAATACCCGAACTGTAACGTCAACTTGATTAACCGTACCCAAAAGGGAAACTGGTCTTCCTGTTTTGATTAGAGGGCTTCAAAACTTTCCAAGTGTCCCAAATATTAACGCGATATGCAAATCAAAATTTTCTTCTCGGGCGTATTCAGGTCAGAAAATAGAGTAGATTAGACTAGAAATCAAGGAAAAACAGATAAACTCTCTGGGAAATACGTGTACCAAAGTATATTTCAGTTTCTGACATATCCTAATACTCACACCATCGCCTGATGTATATCTCAGGTCATTAGAAAAATCTCATAGTCAGGTCACTCCGCGGCAAAAACTTTCAACAGGTAAAAATTCACGACCATGACTCACCCGGCTGCAAATTTATATCCTACTTAATTATTCAGTTCAATAGAAACTTTTCTGCGAGAATATACCCTCCCATCTCCGAAACCAGAATCCCACGAAAGTTTCGCAACTGCCATGCAAGCCAACTCCGGCGCGCTCCAAATCTGCCTTTCCCGAATTTTTCAACACACTTCCAAACGAATCCATCAACTATCCCTAACCCACATACCACCCACCCGAGAACAACCCAGCATCCTAACCCCAGAGAGCCTCCTTCATCCTACAGCCGCGAGAAAAAGCCAGGCAGGCGCGTTTTCCCGCAGCTCCTGGCTCATCTCTCTCTCTCGCTCGCGCACTGGTTTGAGAAACAGTGTCAGTGACCGACAGCCTAAGGCCATCACTCGGCTCTCGAGCGCGTAGAGCCAGCCCGATGCTCTCCTATACGTATATACGAGAGAGGTGTAGAGCGAGGTGGTATACAGGTGCAGCGGAGCGCCGTGAAATCGCGTTATGAAATGGGTTATCCTGATGGCCGTGATGGAGCCGAGGTGTTGGGATTGTTTTGTGATGGGGCTGAGTTTTTTGGGTATATGGATGGGTTGGTGAGTTTGCGTGGATGGTGTTGGTTGAGGATTATTGGGTTGATGTGGGTTTTCATTTGATCTGGCGGTGTTGGTGTTTGGAAAATTTATAGGTGGTTTTGAAGATGGAGGAATAAGGAGAATGTGTTGGAAAGGGTAATTATATAATACGGATGAAGCTGAGGTATTTATAAAAAATAGCAAAGTTTTAAAAATTGCGTCAAAAGTAATATTTTTGGATTTGTCTATTGCATGATGAAATTATGTATAATTTCAACTTTCTCGGATGATATAGCTGCATGTCACTATTACTAAAATATAATACTTTTATAAATGTTTGCTATTTTAGACATAGCTATTCATTATTTATGCTGACTGCGCAACAAAGACGTAAGCGTTATAAAAAAAGAATTACATATTTTTAAATACTAATATAATGTAGACCATTAATTCTTTAAAATCATTTTTTATTTCATGTTCACAAAGTTATTGGGAAGTTGATATTTAATAAAATTATGGCATCAAAGCAAACATATGCCTTCTTTGTCAGTTAACTATTTACATTGTTTTCTTCGTTCGTGGATATATGTTTGGATATAAAATCCTAATAAACAATGGGCTAATCTATTCAAGAAGCTGAGAGATATAACGACAGATAATACGACAGTAAGATAGTTAGATAGATAGATAGCATTTATTGCTGCTCGTTCGAGTGAAAAAAAATAATACAACTTATATCACAGCTAAAATTTGTAGATAATACAGTTAGTATTACTGAATATGTAGATACTACATCTAGTACCACAGTTTGGTCATTTGTTGATTTTGTTTACTCTAAGATAGTTTCTTTATTAAATAAACAATAAAAGGAGAAGAGAAGAGGAGTCTTCTTCTGATCTAATTCCCGAGTTATTTTCATCACTTCTACTTATTATTAGTTAGCAACAAAAGAAAAAAGTGTATCGTAAAATTACGGCTACGATTTGTTCATATTAATTATCCTAATAAATTAACTACAGGTGATCCTTATTTCTTCAATCACCTCAGAAAGCCATAAGTAATTTAAATATACAAAAACTAATCAAGCAAACGCCAAACCGAAAAAACCGCTGCAACGAACTGCATTAATCCGATCCCAACACAACTTTCTATCTCTACACACAAAGCTCAAGTGTCATTTCCTTTTCAAAACCAGAAACCCCCCCACCCAAACCCAACAAACCCCCCTCTTCCCACACCTCACCACAACCGTCCCCCACCAACCCATTTCGCAAAAATCATCCCAAATTACAAAAGCAAGTTCATTACCATTCAACCGCGCCGCTATCCCCCCAGGAAACGAGAACGTCGCAATCGACTTTCGTTGTCACCTCGGCGTCACATCATACACTCGCAAACATCGAACTTTCCAACTTGCAGCGGCGATCGCCTCGGATTACCGTAATCCGCTCTCGCGCGTTTCTCTCTCCTGCGGCTCGCCGGCCAGGATCCAGGAGGCGTGACGTAAAAAAAAAAGAAGTAATGAAAAACACCGAGAACGAGTTTGCCGAGGATCCCGCGCGAGGATTTTACTTTTTTCGTACTGCTGTGTGTGTACGTGTGTGCTTTAGCACGCGCGCGTCGGATTAAAAAATTGGTCTTCTTCCGCGTGACGAGATTTCGGCTGGAAAGTGGGTTAAGAGCGGCTCGCGTAAAATCGAGAGGATTGCGGCTCTCCGTCGCGCTGTCCCTTTTATTAAGAGTGGGTTTAATTTTTTCTAAGGGGGACGATTTTTCTTGGAGGTTACGCAATGCGGACTGGGGAGCTTAGAAAGCGTGGTAATTGGTTTTGCCGGAGTTTTGGGGTTAAAGGAGGAGTGAGGAATGAGGTTTGAGAGGATGTTAAGGTAGGGTTGGAGCAGCGGATTCAGGCTGGAAATGCGCTGTTGCTCTAATTAAGTGTTTGTGGTTTTATCGGGTTATATAAAGCACGGGATTTATCTGGAAGTTTCTGGCCGGTTAACGAGTTTCTTTAAATGTTTAATTGTGAAAGAGTTCGCCAGTTCTGCTGTGCCAGCATAAAGTCAAAATCTTTTTCATAAATAAACTATAAACGCGATTAATTAAAAGATCCCATACAAAATCAAGACGAAAACCATAACCCAGATCGCCCCAAAAAAAACCACCCAACAAAAAGAAATCGGTAATCCCCAAGCCGCTAAACTGTCACCTCGCGTCCCATACGTGCCCGGTGAAAACTCCGTTCAGCCATCTCACTTGAGCAACTCCACTTGCTCTCCGCGTAAAATAATTTGTAATTCAAAGCGGCCGATGGCGGAGCGCGCCTTTTCACGGCGCGCTTCTCGATTTCGATATTCGAAAATCGACCCAGATTACTCGACCCCCATTCGCTCCTCTCTCTCTCTCTCTCACTCATTCACCTCTCAAGACTCTCCTATTACGCGGGCGCGCTCGTAACTCGAGATGCGCGCGGGAGCCTATAACGGGAGCGTCGTAAAAAAAAAAAGAAAGGACGAGATGAAAATTAAGCGTCGCGCGTGTACCGAATTGTGCCCGTTAATGTATGCAAATTGCAAAGCGGCTGCTGTATAGGTAAGAGTCTATGGTTTATTGAGCGCTGGGAGCTGCTGGATGAGGTGTGATGTTGTAGCGTTCGATGAAAGTTATGGGATGGATCTTTTTTTTATGGGTGCTGTGGGTTTTATGGGTAGAGGATGGGTTGGTGTGTTGTGGATTTTTTGGTTTAAGTTTGGTGAGAGATTGGATTGAGGATGATGTATCGGGAATTTAATGTAAGTAATAGTGGGTTAACGAACAGCTCGCGGAAAGTTGGCCGGTGGGATGCGTTTCTAAAATAAATTTTCTATTATTAAAATTAATCGCGGCTCTTTTCGTTGTAAACTAGTCGCACAAAACGATCTTCAGATTTTAGATATCTTCCTCCTGCTCCTTATCACTCAGCCACCAACCCTCAAATCAATACACTCAAAACCATCCGCACCACAATCCCCCAAAAAACCAATCGCACAAACCATCCTCTCACCCATCACCCACCCTACAACCCAAAACCACTCTCCCACGAAAAAAAACCACCAATAGCCTCATCAAAAATCCCCAGTAGCCGGATAGCTGACAAGTGTGTATAATCCATCCGAGGGCGAAGATGACGGCTGCCGGCGTACGTTGACCGTGAGCGCGCCGCGCTGCTATACTCTCCGCCGTGTGTGTATATTCGCGCGGATTTGGCACTGACCCACACGCGCATCTCTCACTCGGCGCTTGGCCCACTTTGCTCAGCGCCGACGCGCGCTCGCCGCACGCGCCGTTGACGGCCAGTGTGGCTATATATGCGGCCTGTGCGTTTTTATATTTTCGAGAGGTTGCGAGGGTACTGGGCAAGGTGTGGGGAAGGTTGGTTTGAGGTTTTTGTGGATGTGGGGGGATGGAGATAGGTGAAGGTTTGGGAGTGGGATTGTATTGAGATTTGTTGGTAAAAGTGGATATTTTGTGTATTGCAAAATCAAATAGCTTGTATTTAATTATGAAAGGCTTGGGAAAAAACGATTAAAAGGGTTACTCTAGTAGAAAAGTCTACACTGGAAAAAAATCTATAGTTAAAATAACTGCCTCGCGCTATTAAATACAAACAAGTGTATTCGCTGTTAAATGAACAGAAAATCTATTAAAATAATATTTTTAATTAAATTAAAATAAATATTTCAATTAAATCAATAAAAAAGTTTTTATTCGTAATTATATGGCCGCAAGGCAGTAATTTTAAAACAGGTGCAATTTAATATGTGTATTTTCACTCTTTCTCTTAAATTTTATAAAGTGTCATAACATTTTACAAGTCCTTCTCAATAGAATACAAAATATACACTATCTATAACGGTACCAACAAGCACTCATATCTCCAAACAATTAGTAAACCAAAAGACCCTTAATTACCCACAACTTGCTTAATCCACGCACACAGTCCCACGGCCAGCCGATCGGCCCATTAAAATTACCCAGAACCTAACCGTAAAAATTATCTTTCTCGCGCCCGAGGTAAGAGCCGGGACCTTGAGACATTTCGGACGCACTAAGACGATAACGCGACTGGAAATGCACCGCTTATGCATATACACACACGCGCGGATGACGAATGTAGAACGTCACTAAAGAGCGCGCGCTTCCAGAGCCAATTTCCGCGCTGACAAAGTGAATTTCCGTGCTTTCACCGCCTCGGCGCGTTGGATAACTGTAAGCCGACTTTTCCCACGGCTGGAACAGCTGATGCCGGTAGAGCGAATGGATGTGCGCGCTTGTTTAGGGGGGTTTTATTTGGTGAAAATTACGGTTTTTTGGGGGAGAGGAATATGGAATTTGGAATGGGAGATGGGTTGGAGGGAGGTGTTTGAGCTGGATGACGCGGAGGTTTGGACGTGCTGTAATTAATTTTTTTTGACGAGGATAACTGTAGATTTTTGCGCTAATGCCGAGTAAGCCGGGATTAAGTGCTTAGAAGACAAAAGTCTCGGTCCAAGTGGCTATTCTGCAGCGGGCACGTAAATGGGAGCAGGGAATTCATTAAAATTGTTTTCTTTGTGCAAATAAATGTTTTTTTTAAACGTTAGCCCAATTTTTTTTATTCAAGAGTAACGTTGAATAAACAAAGCTTTTATATTTTAAGAGAAATGACTATATTTATTTATACATTTTAAAATAAAACTTATATTCAATTTTATAAATTAGTGTACGAAACACAGCCTCCCATCATTAAAATCACCCATCAACAAAAACTACAAAATCAAAACCCAAACCCAATAAATTAATTAAACCCCAAAACAAAAAAAAAACCCACCACCCTAAAAAGAAATCGCAGCAAAAACAATTACATCCTCGAGATTGAAAATCGCCGCTGCTCGGCGACTGGAAGTAATGTTATCGTGTATACACAGTACAGGCGCGGGCCTCATTACAGGTGGAAATCGATTTTAGATAAACGTTCTCTGTGCGCGAGCCTTAAGAGCTCAGCCCGTCGGGCGCGTTTATTTTCCCTCCTGGAAACAAAAGGGAAAAATAGCCGGAGCCATCCGAGCGAATGGCTCGCTCCTGGCTTGTCTCATGCATAATCAATGATCCGATAATTATTTTATTAAGCGCAGTTAGCCGCGAAATTAGATGGCTTCTATTATTCAGCGATTCGGCTGCGCGCTCCCCGAGATTCCCCCCCTTAATCTAATCACGAGCTGCAGGGCTCGACAAGAGCTTTTCCTCGTGAATGCAGTTTCGACAGTGTGGATCTTGGGCAATGCTCGTTTGAAAAAATCGCTTTGACCTTTGATGAATATGAATTATTGTGTAATGAATTTTTTTTTATTATTTGACGGGAGGGAAATGTATGAGCTGCGTGAATTGAAAAATAATAGGCGGTACTTTTATATTTAATTTGAAAAATAAATCGATGATGTATCGACGGTGGCTGTTTTGTTGACGTTTACAATTTAATTACCAGAGCCAGACTGCGTCACAAGTGTCGAAACATCATCGAGCTTAATATATTTATAGGCTTCGTGTAAATATTATTCTTCAATCCGAGAGAGCTCGACAGCTGTTTTAAATGACTTGGTATAAGTACACGTGCTCAGTCCGCATGGAAAATAGACTTTTATTATAGTCTCGTACGATGCATCCGTTATGACATGACTTTTAAGTGCGCTCTTATAAGATACACTTACGAAATTTTTTTTTCCGCTGCCGTAATAAAGCGCTTTATTATATGATTTAATGAATTATTAATTATTGCAAATAATTTGCTAAGCCTTTCGAATGAAAGCGTACAAACTGTGGTCGAAGGAAATCAAATGTACTTTAAGTGTGTTTACCGTTCACTGTTATTCGTTTAAGTACGTATATTCAATTACGTGGAAAGTAAAAAGATACCTTGAAAGGTAATTATAAGGTAACTAGTGTTCTAAGTCCACTTTAAGCTCTTTACAATAATGCATTCAGCAAAACATCGTCAGCCTATCTATAGTCACCTTAACCTTAACACGCGAACTCATTCCTAATTCAAGCATTAATATTTCCACACAACACCCAGCAAAAAAAGCATCACTCTATCCCCAAAAATTAATCCACATTCTCCCATCTCCTAACCTCATAAAATCAAACGACGAACCAACCCAACAATTCACACTCCGCACTCTCCGAACGACAAACACCCCCACCGTCCCGTCTTAACGCCTCGTGCACATCCTCTCGTCGTCTTTAACCCATCGAGAGCCCATAAACCGCTCCGTTCGGCGAATATCGCCCCACAGGCGCTAGCGAAGCGTCAACCTCCCCCCGCATCTACAGGCCTGGCCCCGATGACCCGACACACGCTCACGGATTAATTATTATTACCGCTCGTCCTCCCACGCTCCTGGGGGACAACGTATACGTACGTACACACGCGCCAGGGCCGCCCCCTCTGGAAACAGCTGCGCCGTAAGTGCGTTTCGGTGTATAGACCTTCGTGTCCGGGGGCTGACGGCCCGAGCCGCGCGTCGGGGGGAGCTGGTGTTAAGAAAGCCGATGCGTCTTCGTTTCGAGAAATGAACTCGCTGGAATTATTGTTTATTGATAGTTTATTGATGGAATTCGGAGAGTTGGTTTTGTGTTTTGGTTTTGGCTGAGGTGGTGTGGGCTCGCGTTTCGAGATTAGCCGATGCGCGTGTGTACAGGAGATATCCGATTAGCTCGCCGGAGCGGGATAATTAGCCATTAGGAGGATCTGATGATAATGCTAATGGAGTTTGGAAAACAATGAGGAGGTGGTTTGGGGAGGAAAGTCTGGAACGCGAGGATATTGGGTTTTTAGCTTTGCTGTTTTCGTTGTAGGGTTTTGGGTTGAATTGATTGTAATGGTTCTGGAAAGTAAACTCACGTTTTGGGCGATCCGATTTCTGTTAAGTGGCAGTGGCGATGAATAGAAATAAAGTGTTTTAAATCTATTAGCGTTCACACATTCTTGACTGATGCCTAGCACGGGTTTAATTAAATATCAATTTGTTTCATCACTCCCCCAGCTACTCTAATTTTTATAGCAGCACCATTACCACCTTCTGCACGACTTCACAAATCCTTCAACAATTAACCTTACTACACAACCTATTAGCACTATCAACACTATTTCAACCCTAAAAAACGCCTTTTTCACACTACGCAAAAACCATCCACAAAGTAATAGCTCCAACACTCCTCAGCACTCCAAAATTCGTTCCGACTTTCACGAAGCCAGCTAGCAAACTGCCCCCAGGTCCCCGAAAAATCAGCCTATAGCGAAAAGCACAAAAGCCAACACTCACACATCCACAGGATCCGACCCTTCTCAAGCCACTAGCTCCATCTCTCTCTCTCTCTTCCTCCCTCAGCCAGCAGGTATATAACCTGACTTTATGCGCGCGCATGCGCGCAGCTAACCTCGCCCCCGCGCGTGCGCCCTGCGTCATTACCTGAGAAAATCCCGGGCCTGCCCCCACTCCCCGGGCCCCGAGGAGCTAATTATCGGGGACGGTTCGTGTGGGAGCGCTACTGCGCCCTGCTGCATGTGTATACGTGCGGGACGTGAGCCGGCTCGTCAGGTACGATTACGCGCGGCGTGTCGGGTTCGCGCGCGCAGCAGGTGCCTCTTTTTCTGGTGCCCTTTAAATTGAGAGGGGGGAGGGGGATGGTTTATGGAGGTGTGAGTTAGGGGCTTGTTTGTTGGAGAGTGCTTGGTGGGGGTTATCGAGTGTGTGGTGTTTTTTGGGCGGGTTTTGAGATTGTTGAGATGAGATAAGGGACTGTGATGGAGAGTGGAGGTGAATTTAGTTTTTGGGTTTGGGGTTTTGAGAGTATAGTGTTTTGAAGCTGGATTTAGGTTGGTGTAGATTCAAGTGAAAATTTATGTATGAATTTTTGTCGTATATAAGAAAGTGGTAATGGCAAAGCCGATTACAGCGCGCAGAATTAGATACCTTTACTTAACGACTGCTCATTCTGAGTAATATTATGTGTGTTTCTAAACGGGCTGTTTTCCAAGAAATTTTCTCCAGTACGCAGAGAAAAAAATTTTTAGAAAATCACAGTCTGATATTAACAACTGTTTAATGAAAATTAAAAAATTACTAGGCTGCATAACGTAACTTTTTGATTTACCATTAAAAAATCCAGAAACCGCTTGTAATTTCCTATCGACCCAACCAGTTTATAATTTCAAAAAAATCCTCCAACTTCCGATATATATCGGTACCTCTCTAACAACCAGGCATCGCATAACGTTTCTTTCAAAATCATTCATCCTCAACCCATCCTCACAATCACAAGCCTCTTTTAAACTACATACACACCACTATCACCACCTCAACAAAAAGCCAGCATTATCACCCAAAACGCCAACCCAAAACTCCTTTCAAAAAAACCCAAACACACATCCTCTTCCTGAGCGCACCTGCACTCCACGCCACACAGACAGCCACCATAACAGACGTCGACTGTAGACGGCGCGCATTTAGTCGGACAAGGTTGCGTAATGCCCAGGATATCCGCTCCGATCCACCTCCTCCTCCTCTCATAAAGCATTCCGAGAACGGCTCCTCTTCGTCTTATTCTTTCTTTTTCTTTTTTCGTCTCTCTACAGCCGTACAATTGAGCGATCGGCCGGTGCATCGGTCAATTAGACGCCGGGCTGGGGTCGCGACGAGGACGCGCAGCCGAGTGGCAATTTGCGTGAGTCGAGGGGGACGAGGAGCTGGCTGAGGGCTTGAAGAGGTAGGTGCGAATTGGATGATCGTTTGGAGATTAAGAGGAATTGTTGAGAAAAGCGCTGGGCTAATGGAGAAATTGACGGGCTGGGGCTTGTGGGATGCTTGTCGAAGGTGTTTTAGAGGCCGAGGATGTTCGAGTCGTTTTTGTTTCATGAGTAAGAATGGAGTTTGTTTTTTTTTTTTTTTGTTGGGAGAGGAGTTGTGTTTTACTTGATAAACTTTCTTTTTTAGCAAGTAAAGTGATTCTGTGAATATGAAATTGTTGACCGGTTTTTTCTCTTGCATTTAATTTTTAAGGAAAGTCATAAAAACTTATTCGTACATTTGTACAGAAACAGTTTTATGAATGCTCGGATTAACCTTTAATAAAGTCGTATGTTAATAAATACTCATTGAAATGCATAACAGGCCACTTGCTTGGATTTAAAACATGAATAACCTGCCTTCTTCATATTTTAATTATTACTGCATTACCTCACCAATTTAAGTCAAAAAAAATCACCAGTAAATCCTTTCCACCTAAATCACACACATACACCTCTCCCATCACTCAAAAACCATCAAAACTCGCCTCTCGTCTACATCGTCATCGCGCGCATCAAAAAACACTGAGCCAGCATTTTCATCAACGCCTCGCCACATGCATTACCCAACCGGCCATCGATCGACCCAAAACAAACAGGCGCAACTGCATACTTACATTCAAGAATCGAAATCAAAGATACATCCATCCTTACTCGCATAACTAACCACGCCGTTAATCTCTTCATTAAAGCCGCGCGTTCGAATCAGCCAAAATTACCGTCTATTCCACGTCAGCAATCGCAAGAAGGTAAAATTACCGGCGCCCTCAGAAACCATGGATTTTCGGCGGGAAATTAAACGGGCTCTAATTTGGCGCGGACGGAATTGTCGGAGTTTTATGTTTAAGGGTGCGCGGGGGGAGTTTAATTTTCCGGGATGCTGGAGGACGGCTGCGCTGCCAAATTAGATGCTTCTTGGGCGCCGGAATTTAGAAGGGTTTTGTATTTTGTTTTTTAATTAGTTTTTGTTTTAAGCTTGAAAATTAGGCGGCGCGCTGATGAGCTCGTGGATTTTTTTTTAAACGCGCTTGGAACGTTTAAGACGGGAACGCCGCGTGTAATCAGCGCTTGTTTGGCTGTAATTGCTTTTGAAAGTGACGCTGAGCTCGTTCCGAAAAGAGACAATCTTTGTACGGAACTTGATTCTAGTACGGTTTCGATTACGTATCGCGCAACTTTTTTTTCCAGTACTGTAAGTATAGAATCGAGTATTACACAAAGACAAGATATAAACGCTTACCAAAATTCAGTTTACCTATATACAAAAACTCAATTTATATTAACCAATAACCCGCATAGTTACACAATAAATCCAACAACTCGGCAATCGTCAAAAATCCGCAAACTCCATATAGAGCAAACACAGCAGGCTTGTAACATCCTCGGCTAGGCATGTATAATCCGAGAACACAGCTCGCCTCGAGTTTTCAGGCAAGAAAAGGCATAAAAGCGCGCAGAAAAGGAAGGCGAAACAACAACGCCACACGCAAAGAAACGGACGTCACGCGTCAGCTGTCCCGTGCGCTCGCGGTAATGGCCAGAAAGAGAGAGAGAGAGCGTGTAGGTATATATATGTACACGTATATATATGCACACTGAGGATTTCACGATCAAGGTCCGAGAGGCAGCTTGGAGAGAGGCATTGTGTAATTGTCGTGACGAGCGGCGGCCCGATGACCACGATGATGGCAATGGGAAAATCGGTGATATTTTTAGGACCCTAGTGTGGCTTTGTATCATCGGTGACACAGAAACTAGTATATTTTAACCAATAAAATTTAGATTTCTAAAATCTACAATACCATAAAGCTTCCATAAAAATTCATTCCTTCATAAATTTACCCTTTTCCCCATAGCTCGCAGACAAAAGGACCAACTCTTTACCGGCCGAGGGACCAAAGTTTCCGGGCGCGAACGAATCGGCTCTCTCGCGCGAATTAATGCGAAACATTCTGCAATTAAAAAGTTTTTCCCGTAATAACGCGGCGATCGGCTCGCCGAGCAAAAAGTTCGCGCCGCCAGTTCCAAGCGAGCATTTGCATAACTCGAACTCTCGCGAAATGCTTTATTTTCGCGAACGCGCTCGGTAATTTTAATGGCTCTCTCCCTCCTGCGACTATTGAGTTGTATATCGAGTGTTGTACAGACAGTTCCGCGAAGAGTAACCAGCTTTCGGTGTACTCGAATATTTTATCTTATATACAGAAGCGTAAGTACACACTTGTATAAAAAACGCGATCCGATTTTCGACTTGAAAGTGTAAACCTTTCGCAATTGTAATTAATAAAAGGAAAAATTCGGAGCGCTCGCCTACACGCGTGTTTACAAAATTGCCAAACTCCGCGAGGTTCAATAAAACTTTTTAGGAGTCAATAACCCGCGAGCGATGACTCACCCGCGCGCGATCACTGGGCCAGAGATCGCGCAGTGTAACCGCCCGGGCCGCCTTGTTGGTAAATAATTTAAAAATTTTCAAATATTTTGACTGATCGGCTCGCGGCTGCATGCGCATCGCGGCCTTGAACGGCTTTGCCGCGCGTTCGATTCTCGACTCTTGCTTTTGTTTGGCATTTAAAAAGGAAAATTTCGGAACGCGCTGTTGCACCGTAACATCACGTAATTCGAGCCGAAAGAAAAAGCTTGCTGCAAACACAGCCGGTGTATACACGCGCTTAAAAATCTGCACACCGTCAAAAAAATGACTCGCCTATCTCTCAGCCATCGCGGCGGCTCGAACATTTCCTGCGCGCGCCAATTAAAGCCTTAATTTTTTCGACACGCGACAGCGCGGAATTAAGCCCTCGCGCCGAGCGTAAAGTCTCTTTCTCGAATTAAGGAAAAAAAATCCCGCTACGCTGCCAATTTGCCTGGAAAGCGCGAGCGCGAAATTTTCGCTGCGCGCAAAACAATGGGCGTATGAGTACCGTAAGGAGATTTCGTGCGACTCGGCCGTGAGCTTCCTGACTGCTCGTTTTTTTTTTCTTTTTCTCTGGTGCATTCCGCGAGCGCCGAAACGACGGGGAAAGAGAGGCGGAATGCGGAGAGGAGCGCGAGACAAAAGCAGAAGTGGTTTTGTTTGTTGAATGAAATTTTTGGAGTTTTTTGGGAGGGGATTTGGATTGATTTGTGGATGATTGGCGAGGGAGGATGGATAGTTAATTGTTTTGGTCTTTTTTGTGTTGAATAGTGTTGTGCGGAGAGTTGGTAATTTGCAAAGATGTGATAAGAACGTATTTACATAGGGTAAAAGTTTTTACTGGCGCCTTGTGTGAATGAATTAACTGCGACAAAACATTTCTCTCAGCATGCAAGTGCTTGTTATATTAACCCTGCTTACAAATTTATTCATGAGTTTGTGTGTTTAAATATTTATAAATTTACTTGTTGCTTCCGAGTTTGACTGTGCTTTACTTTAAATATATGTTATTCAAAAAAAAGTTTGCACATACATTAATAAAATGACATTCATTTGACACTTTGACAGGCCAGTCTTTAAAATGAAGAAATACACTACTTAAGTACATTCTGTCAATTAACAATCTGACCTAATAATTCCCTTCCCAAACCTCCACTCTTCTCCCCCACTCACACCCAAAATCCACCAACTTCCTCACCATAACCTCACAAACTCTCCCACTCAACCAACACACCCCACTCATCACTTTTGCACACACGCATCTCCCTAGTAAGAACAAACAGCCGTAGGCTTTCGAAAGGATAGCCGCGCAGGCAGCTCGCGCTAAAAGATCCGGCACTTAATTGAAAATCACGCTCGCTCCGGAGGCCGCAATTATACCAGCTCGCGCGCGCGCGCCTTTCGTTCTGGATCTCCCCCCACCCTGAGAGGCCCTGAGAGAGCGCGGACAAAGACCGAATAAACAATTACACGATGGAGGAAATTGCGATGCCGGAGAAAACTGCGTGGATACGCCGAGATTCGATGCTTTCTTTTTAGTTTGGTGAAGTTTTTGGTGGTGGGAGGTTAGGTTTTGGGATTGAGTGGATTTTTGATAGTTTATGGTGGATAGGTTTCTGCTTCTTGTATTAAACGTTTTGAGCAACAATTTTAATGAAGTTTTTACGTTAATGACTGATTGCATTGTTTGCAAGATAAATATGTTAATATCCCGCGCTTTTAATACAACATCTCGCACTCTCTATTATTAGTGACTCCGAACGTCGCGATCGAAGGTTTTAGCATGTTACGCATGCCTGATGTAACGCTGTTGATAATAGAAGGCCTTTGTCTCGGCTTTTTTCTACAGCTCAATCTAGCGGACCAATAAATCTCATCTTTTTTCGTCTACTTCCGGTTCAGTCAATGAAAGATCATTAACCTCTACTCTCAAACTACTACCCATCATCAAGGCTCCTTCTCGTTTAAAACCTTCTTCTCCTTCTCGCGCCATCCGCTAAATTTCGCGACCTAAAAAATTGCGCAACAACAAATTCTAAAATCTCGTAAAACCACGTAACACCCCATATATACACTTTAATCGCAGACGGCCGATTGCAAAACGCTCATTGAAAGCCGAGAGGAAAAAAAGCGGCGCATTCCCTCTATAAACTCGCGGCTCAATTTTCCGATTACTAAAACGAAGCCTTCATTGTGATTTCGCGAGGTCGGCGCGCGCCAGCCAGTCGTGCAGAAAAACGTGACGCAACGCGCGCGCGCGAAATCCGCGAGGAAAAAGCAGCGCGTCTCTGAAATCGAAATTTTCGATGCTTGAATTGTGACGAGCGCGGAGAAAAAAAAGGGTGTCAGGGTCGAGCGGCGATGAATCTTCCTTGGTTTTTCACTGAGGACGGTTTGAGATCCGCGATTCTTGAGTGGTTGGGGGGAGGGGATCGGATGAGATCGGTTTACTCGTGTGGGTGAATCAGAGTTTTGGTTCGCGGTCGGAGAAGTTTTGATGCGCGCGGACAGTGTCGAGCTGTTAGACATAATTCCGACGGGCTTTGTTGGCGAGTGGAAGATTGTGGGTTGAATGGATTTTTTATGGGCGGGTGATTGTGGGTGTTGGTGTGCTTGTGAGGTGGGAATGTTTTCGGCGATGGGAATTGGGTTCGTTAAAATTCTTGGGTATGAATAGTGTTTGGTATGAACAAAAAAATAGGCTGATTTTTAAATAGTAATTAAAATTTACCAGAAACTTCTGTGTGTTGCATTATGAACTCTTGAATGTAAAAAGAAAACAAGGAATTCTACCTATAAAAATGACAACATTTCCATAGTCAAATTCTTTATTTAACAAGAAAAAGATGATTATTCAAAGGCTTTTGATAGAATGATCACAACAATTAAATATCATATCATATCAAACACCTCACAACAAACCCATAAAACCATCCACTCAACCTCTCTTCCCCCAACTCAACCAAAACGCCTCCAATCCCCAAACTCCCCCAACAAAGAAAATCCCCCCAACAAAAAAGCCTCACCATGAATCACATCGCCAACCTCCCAGCGAAACGTCACACGCGCCAAAGTCCCCAGCACACACAGCCTCGCTCGCAATACATTAACCCGATCTCACTCAGCTCGCTACTCCAGAGCGAAAGGAAGGAGAGCACACAGCTCACTATATACCTCTCTTGCGTGTGCCGGCAACATCGCGTCCACATACATACACAACCAGTCGCGCGCGCGCATTGCACTTACGGGAAAACTGCACTGCGCGGAAAACAGGATCGGCTGGCTCTCCGGTCGCTTTGCGCGTGTACACAAAGCCCGCTCGCTCATAATATTGTCATAACGCTCGGTGCAGGTGCGCGGCCCATTTACAGCGCGCGGCCGCGCGCCCAGGTAAGATAGACAGCCGGCAAAACATAGAGCGCGACCCGATCGCGGATCTTAACCTCCATTAACCTGGAATCTCCCGCGGCGGCGACCGGATCGCGACTGGATCTACTGGTTGGGCCGGGGCTGGGAAAACGCGATGCCCAGGATAGTAGCGTGCTCGGCTTAGCAGAGACGATGTTGGCGGCTTTTTTTTTTTTTTTTTTTTTGTTTTGTTTTGTTCGTTTGGTGAGCGAGCGGCGTCTATTGTAGCGACTGCGCGCGCGCTCCGGCGCGGGTTATAAATAGGTGCAGCGCGCCGGTTGTAGGATAGAGTGACACGAATCAGAGTGCAAGAGCGGATTGTGTGTGAGCATTGAGGCTTTTGCTAAGCCCTGGTTGGAGATGTTGGTGCGAGAGTGGGCTGGAGCTTTTTTGGGGGTTTGGGTGGATAGGAGTTGATGGTTTTTTGCTAGCGTTTGGTAATTTGGGCGTTAATTAATGTGATGGGTAGTTAGTGAAAATGTGGATTTTTCATGTTTGAAGACTCGTGGGAGTTAACTTGGGTTTGTTAAATTGTATTTGAAAATTTTTTGTTGAGCACTTATTAATATATGCTCTCGTATGCGAAGAAATTGTTTTTTGGAAAAATTGATGTGCTGTTTTATCTAAAGAATTTCCAAGATATTTAAAAAATTTTATTATAAAATATATATAGATTTAGTACAAAACGCAGTTTACTACATATTTTACTATGAATTTCATAGATATAGTTATAGTTTCATGAAATACATTGTATACATTTTTTCAGATAATTTTTCTCCGAGTTCGAAAGCATACGAAACCAATATTGTCAAAATGGTAAATATGAAGCAGATTAGGATTTTCATTTGATATAATAATCAAATAATTATGATGAAATTAACTAATAAGTATAAACACAAAGCTTAAACATTTATTTACATTTTCAATTAAATATATCCTGACATAACAGTATGCACAAAAATTAGAAACAACCATCAACAAAAAACATCTAACAGCACCCTAAGAACTCAATTCCCATCAGCGCACATCAACGCAAAAAAAAACCCAATTAAACCAACAACGCATCCCAAAAGACACAAAACAACACCGCCAACATCAAACCTCCAGCTCCAACAACCCCATCCTCTAATACTCTCTCATTACATCCTCCACTCCAGCTCTATACCCAAGCCCTAACGAGCTCCATACACGAGCGCATCGCTAAATTTTTCTCCAAACGCTCCCAGCCAAGAGATCGTCCCTGCGGCCATCGCCCGCCAGATATAAATCGCTCGCTCGCCTAATCAAACACAATGTATCGGCAACTTTAAACTTTACAGCCCTCCCCGCGCGGAAAAAAGGAACGAGGCTATTCCGCTGCCTAGTTACATCGGCGCGCGCGCAGAGGCAACGTCATTATTAGCCCGGCTATCTCGCGGGCATCTCCAGCTTGGAAAATTAATGTCTGGCGCTCGCGAGAGAGCGCGCAATTAACGAGCTCGTTTTCCCCCGGCGCGGGGCCAATTCCGAGCTTAGAGAGAGAGAGAGAGGAAGACACTGCGAGGAGAGTCAAGCGAGCGTCAACCCTCCGAGCTTATTGGGTTATCGGCGCGTTCTTCGTTTCATTATCGCTACTTAGCTTACCTCATCTCCCTGGCAACGCTGATCTGGAGGAGTCGCAGGAGATGCGGGAGGTGTGTGGAGACGCCTTGATGGTGAGATAGGCGGGGGAGGTTGTTGATTATTGTAATTATGGGGATATATTTAGGGAGAGGAGGGGGTGTTTTTGTTTTTTAGGGAGGGTTTGGGAGAGGGATGGGGTTCGTTGAACTTTGTTGGGTATTTTGGCGAAATTTATTCTTTTTGAGGATAAGTTATGATTTGATTGGTGGTGTGAGCTGTAATAAATGAGACTCGTTGTTTGGATTATTAAGAAATTTGTGTAAAATATGCGTATAGTTTAAGACAGAGTTTATGTGGGACTGTTGTATAAACAGGAAAATTCCTTCTGTTCCCACGTATTTCGAATAAAATATTTACCCAAATTAAGGTCTAAAATACAGGTGTGCCGATTTGACCTTTGTATAATGGATCGAATTTTTAACGATTTTCATTTTGAACTTATAAACTTATACAAAAAATGAGTTTTGAATGCCAGTGTTTCATGAGTAATCAAGCAAATTAAAAGAACAATTATTGAAATTGAAAAACAATGATAATAAAATTCTAACAGCCATTACTGTTGCTTAATCGCTACAATAGGTCATAGCATACCTAATTAGATAAGCGGCAAATATGACTGAAGCAGGAAATCGATTGACTCATGAATTTCCTTCTCATGCTAAGTCATTAACATTCATTCAGATATTAAATTTTTGAAAATCATATGTTTACTCTCGGAAGTATGCGATAATTGAATCATTTGTCAATACTGCACAATATGAAAAATGCACGTACATTAATACAACAATGTTCAATGAAAACTTCAGTGATATTAATTCTACCTACTCAAACTTTCTTTCTTACTTTATAATGCAGTAAAAAATCACTAAAACCATCCATTGATCAAATCTTTTATCAATATACTTTGTTCAAATAAATAATTTCTGTTTACAAGCCATTAACACCGCTTTAAATTGTGACCAAACACACTTTCCGGTAGGAAGCTATTTTAATAATTAAAATCAACGATATGGATCTAAAGAAAATAATCACACTTAAGGCTGCTGCCTTTCAGCTTTCATTTCTGTTTATTGCTTCAAATACGATGTCCGTGCGCCAAATACGCCCTCTCAGCTCCTTCGATCCATCACTTTGACATTTTAAACTTACAAGAATTTCCACGAAAAAAAGAGATACTTTCCCTCCCTTTTACGTTCCAAACATCGCTCAGCAAAACGAAGGGAAGAAGACGATTACAAAAACAAACCTCGCACGTTACCAAACGAGCCTTGACCGATTTCTCTAATAAACAGGTAGGATAATTCGTAGCCGACTCGAAAAAAAAACGTACACCTAACCTCTCAAAACTTCACTTTTTCTTCCGCTCGCTCACCAGCGTTCTCTAACTTTTTCCCGGCCGACTCGGCGTCAATTTATCCGACAAAGCGAGTTAACCGAGTGTGTCACCGCGACTTAATTGAGACGCTCCGAGGCGAAGGATTGCGACACTTTCGAATCGAGCCGTTCCGTTATGCCCCGCAGCGCGCCGCTTTTTCTGCGCACGCGCGCGCGCGATTCGAAAAGATGATTTTGGTCGAATTTAAAACAATTACTTGGCCGGCCGCGAGAAAAATGCCGTTAAGTTTAATTCGGCGCTGGGGATTCTCGAAAAATTTAGCGAGATTATTTTTTTTTTTCGTCTTCCGGTTCTAATTTTAACGGTACGCGCTCGTTACGCGCACGAAGAGGAACAGAGATAATGTCTTTGCGTCGGTTCGAGGCTATCAGAGCAGGGAATGAGATTTGAAATTCTGGCGATTGTGATGAGTGAATGAGATAGTCGTCAGTGGAGAGACTACGTATTAAATGTCTCTGGGAGTAATGTTGAGAGCGCGTTGTGAAAATTGTAGTGATATAAGTAAATGAGGAAACATAATATTCTCTAATCTACTTTTACTTGATTCATTGTTTACTCATAAAAAGCATATGCGTATTAAGCTATCATTGCAAAATTTTCGATAGTTACTCCAAAAAAATTCAATAAATTTCCCAAAACAATTTTAATACAATCTCCAATTCGCTACTCCCCCTCACCCCAAAAAAAAAGAATCTCCACCACACGCCAAGCTCAACTCTAATTGTTTACTTCCGTCAACGACATCGCCTTGAACTTTCCGCTCAACCACACACATACTCCCTCCCACAATCTACACCGGAGAGCGCGCTTATCAAGCCAAATGCGCGGAAATAAAAAAGAAAACAAGCGCGCAGAAGCTCGCGGATTGTTTTCCGCGGACGCGGCCGAGTTTGTTTGACCAGAAGCTGGCTTCCCCGAAAGCCGACGGAAATTTTCGGCCGGGATGCTGCGCGCGACCGGCCGAGCTTTTCGCCGCGAGCTGATTTATCTTCGAAAAATAAGCATCGACCGGCGCACGTGCGCTAACCGATTTCTCTCTCGAGGTCGTGAAAATAATGATGTGAGGATTGCTGTGTGGATGGGATGATATGGATTGGGAGTGGGAAGTTATCGATGCGGGATTTTTGGACGGGTCGATTGTGGATTTAACGTGGGTTTGTTGTTGTTTGTTGGCGATTTTTTTTGAGATTTGGGGTTATTGATGCGGCTGATTGTTTTGAGTGCGTGTTTTTTTGGTGAACGATTGGGAAAAGGAATCGAGTTTATCGCGATTTTTTGTTAAACATTTTTATTGTTTATTGTTATGCTTATTTAGGCGATAATGTCGTTGCAGTGAAGAGAGTGTAAAATAAATTGTATAAAATAATTGTTATAAAATACATGCAAAGTCATTTTTATACGTGTATATTCGTGAGAGTAGTTAAATTTGCAAAGCTTTCGAGAAACTTGAGTTCCTTGGCACTGTACTAATGTTTGTTTTTAAACAGGTGACAAAATATTTATTACCTTAGAAACTTATGATTGATCTTAACCATTCATTTGCTCTATATAACTTATTCCCGTTTAAGACTTAATTACAGTAATAAAACTATATAACTAATTACTTCAAAAGTAAATCAATAAACTGAAATAGCTCGTTAGGGAAGAATAAATTTTAATAATTAACATAATTTATTAGCAGACGATTAAATTTCTTTCAGATTTTCAATTATTACAGTTATCTAAACTTTTACATATCAAAGATTCTCAAGAGCATCCGCTCAATGAGCACGTGTTGGAAACTAAAATTAGAAACAAGAACATAACCCACATCTTTAGATAAATACAGCCTAAAAACGCGACTTCTCTCGTAACAATTAAGAAGATTCAAAACATAACTGTCTTCTTCAGCGTTAATTAGAAAATTCACAGGATCCATTCTTCCCTGCTTACTTTTCAACCCAATTAATTAACACTCTTCTCAAGTGAAACAACTACTCTTTTATTACCCTACAACAGTGTGAAATATTAACATCAACGATGAAAATGAGACCTGCTCTTTTCCACAGCTTTGTTTCGGAGCATCACTGCTTATTTCAAATCTGAAGAAAAAATCCTAGAAAAACACAATGACATCCAGTCCCGATCAAACAAACATCTTACCCACTTCCCAACCACACTGCAATCAATGCCGAATAATCATTAATCGCCCGGCCTCGATCATAACATTCGCAAACATTAAATTTCAAATCCAACTCAAACGCGTCATCGCTCGTCCAATAAAACCGACGCGATCCACAATTACAACAATAAATCCAGAAATTTTAAAGCCACGGGCAAATTTCGCAAAACGTATTTATTTTCCCTACAGCGGGTTAATGACACGCTGCTGGCGCGTCGGCGCATCGGAACATCAAATGTATGTACATCATTAAGCAGCGAATAATTATTCCTGCTGCGGAGGAACTGTTTGTTTTGAAATTCATATCGCATCTCTCGCGCTGAAAAATGTGTACACCGCGATAGCGGCTAGCTTAATTGATAAATCGCTACTTTTGCGTAATTTTTACGTAGTCCGAATATGCTAATACTACGTAAAGTCGAGCAAAAGTTTAATAAGCGTGGTAAAAGAGGTGGGGATGAATGAAACTAATATGTTAACGATATATCGATGTGTCTGTTATCGGCGAGAACGAGGAAAGCCATTTGACGTTAAAATATATGGATTTCCTACTTTACGAAATTTCAATAGGCCGGGCTAATGTATTTTCTTACGAGAACGGCCGTGAAATTGACGATAATTACGCCTGGGATATTCGAGCGCGAGAGAAAGTCGTCTTCTAACAGTAAAAATTACTCCGGCCTCCGCGCGCCGTCAGAAAATCATCTCCCCGCAAACCGCCTCCATACGAAAAAGCCCAGCATCAACCGATCCTACAAAGCTCAACTACCCAGCCCCATCCCTCGCACCCCAAGAAAAGCATAAAGCAACTCACCCTCGTCTAAATCCAAATCTCTCGGCACTGTATCCACCTTCCCAGGGCTCCGATGTCTATCTACCTCGTCGCAGAAACGTCAAACGTCAGCGATCCAGTTCCCACTGCTCACTCTCCTATGTATATAGCCACACAACCTACATGTCACACAGTAGCACTCGGAGCACTAGTTCTCTCCTCACACAGCTGTATCCGCGGCGAGTATCGCTTCTATTTACAAATACCCGGAGCGCTGGCGCGCCAACTTTTGAATGCCGCTCCGAAAATTCGCCGTGTCTATACACACACACACAGAAAGCAGAGAGGGGGGCCACTTTCACCGTTCGCTCGGCGATTAGCGCACGTGCGCGCGCGCGCGAGGCTGGCTTATCTCGCGGCTGGCATCTCCTGCCGCAAGGGCCGAAGCTCGGCCTAATCTCCCGCTCTCCTCTCAGTAAGGATAAAAGCTCGTCTGTGTATATATATTCTGCACACACTGCGATCGGCCGATTTTCTCCTCTGTCTTGCTAAATCACTTGTATGTACCAAACACGAGATGCAACTCTGTTATTTCAAGATCCCGGTACTTTCGCGCGCTGGAGTATGTATATGAGCACACGCGCGGGGTTATATATACGGATGAGTTTGTGACTTGCGTTCACTTGGACGCGTTTATAATGCGCGGAGCGCGCCTCGTTCGGTTGCGGCGGGCGTCGAGCGGCGACTGCGGCCGCGCGCTACGAAGCTGCTGCTGCCGCGCGGCTCGATCCCTTCCCTTTCCACTCTCTCTCTCTCTCTCTTGCCTCCTCTTTCGCTTTGGAGCCTGCGTGGATATATGTATACGTTGCTGTGTGTGTGTGTGTATATGTACGGTGAATCGTCTTTCTCGCTCTTCTGGAGCGGCGCAAGAGAGGCGAAGATCGAGGGATATATGGGAGGAGGGAGGAGGGAAAAGTGAGAGAGGAACGAGCGTAATGCAAGTAATGAGGAATAGGATGCGCCGGGATGTTTTAGAGGATTGCTCTCGGCTGGGTTGCTCCGTGTAGTAGCGCTGCGCGCTTTGCGTTTTTAGGTATTTTGTTGGGGATTTTTTTTTTGGGAGAGTATATAGGAGTGGAAGATCGTTTTGGAGATGAAAATTTTTTATTGATGATTGTTGGGTAGAAAAAAGAGTAAAGTGTAATTAGAGTTAAATGTAATGTAGTTTTGAGTATAACACTGTTAAAAATAAAAGAGCACAAGAGTTTTCAAAGAATTAAATAACGAGAAGATCTCGAAGCAAACTTAACTACACCTCATTGCACCTTATCATTTTATCAATCTGAAGGATTTACACTCGCCCCGAAAGCAAAAAAACCCTCGACTTCATCGGCAAGTAGGGTTTTAATAGCACTGCAAAACTGTCTTATTCAATGATAAACGATCGTTTATGCCGCTCAACTCTTGTAATTCGTAATTAAGCAGTGTACGGCGCGCGATTCGAAAAAAAAAAACGCTCGATTTAAATTGCCAGCGGCAGGTTTGATTAATACTCCTATGAAAATCAAATAATGAACTCAAAAGCATTTTGTATCTTATTCGCGCTTCTTTTTTGCCGCAGCTGACTCTCACTTGGCTCTTCTCCATCTATCTTTTCGAAGTTGCCGGCCGCTTCACGAAGTTGAATAATACAATAAGAGGAGAGAAAGAGACGGAGAAGGGCGAGAAGAGAAAGAGAAGCGAAGGAGTATAAAAGGGCGAGCGAAGTGGAAGGGGAGTAACGTAAGGCGTTACAGGTAAGAGGGATGGAGGTGAGAGGAATGCGAATTGATTGGATGGAATATTGGTGATTTGGGGTGTCGCTGATGAGCTGATTTGCGAAATATGAATAAATAGTTTTCTTTAATAGGGGTAATTAAAGTAATGACGGAATTAATGTAGCGTACGAAGAAAAAAGTATAATTTTATAAGTGTAATTATGAATCGAGTAAGTCTTTTGTGGCGTGTTATTATATTATTACTCTATGATAAAAATTCGGTCATTTTTTACCGTTGATATAAGTATTTTAAACCAATTTGACTAAAATGATCAAAGTGAATGCGTAATGGTATGATTTTGTGATTGAAGAAAAGAAAACTGATACGCGGAATAATTCGTTTTTTCTGATAAAATAAATGAAATATATATATATAAAAATATTTAAATTAAAATAAATGATAAACAGCAGGTAAACACTACCGAAAAGACAAAATACGCACTGACAAAGAAAAACAGGTAATTTTGAGAAGAGAAAAGAAAAGAGATAACGATAAGATAAAAGTAAGATAAACATAGATAATAAACTACAGATTACTTGAAAGAATAGATGAAACAGATACGTCATGAGCAGAAAAGCTTATGCAAATGAAAATGCGGAATAACCGATTTGACAAAATAAATATTTTGTTCGATAATAAGAATTAAAAATTTAGGTATTGGACAAAAATAAAAGAAATATTTAGAAAGTCAAAGTTCCAAAAATGACCGTGGCGAATTTTTAATTTTGATTCTTGCACTCAAGTGGGCTAGATTGAATATCAATTTAAAATTAACGCAACGAAATGTACGTGATCTGAATTAATGTCAATGAATTAATTGAGCATTGTCAAGTAGTTTTGAGAAATTCATTACACCCATAATATATACATGAATATTTCATGCGCAATCAATGTTACCCATTACTGATACAATGTATTTTTGATTATGCGCATTGCTTCTTTGTTAATTACTAGTGAAACGATAGAAATAGCTTTTTAATTATCTTGTGAAACTCTAAAAATAAAAATTTTCTTGGAGATTGGCTGAAGATTTATTAAATACTTTTAAAAAATGAGAATATTACTATTTTTAACAAATGTATAGCTTGAAAAAAATTATAAAAAAAAGTCCACTACTCAGTAGAATACAGATTTTAAATAATGTCAAACTTCTACTTTTACTTTCAGCGCCAATTAAAGTTTAAAAACAAAAATTAATGGAAATCAATAAACAATTTTCAACAGCATCCCCAATAAATCCTACTCGCATCTTCCCCATTTACCCAGCCTCCAACATTCAACCAACCTACAAACCGAGACGCAAAAACAGCTCCAAACAGAATCCAAAATCAAAACATCAATTGAAAATCGCACCAGCCCGTAATTAGTCGATAATTCAGCACTCCGCGCTCGCACACACCTACATATACACACCCACCCACGCCGCGCGCATACAAAATACACCCCATATCGCAACAAGTTTGGCCCGCGTGTTTCCGTCTGCTACTGGGGTGGTCCCCGCGGCTAATCCAAAAAGCGACACTGGCGCCCCCTCTACATTTTTCCGTAATATTTAATGGCATTAGCGACCCTTCGCGCAAAGTGCACCCTCCCACGGGACTGGGTATATGTAGGCGTGTGTCGCCCTACGAGATTTCGTATACTTACGCCGTGTATTATATTGCTTTGTGCGTACCGCGAGGCTGTCGAGCTTTTGTGGATGTAGATTGTGGGTGTGGGCTTTGTAGGGAGGGTTGGCTGTGTTGTCGTTTTGTTTTGTATAATGGAGGGTTTTAAGTTGTGATTTGGAGGGAAGTTTTTTGTTGGATTGAAGGGGTGAATTATTATTTTTTGTTTTTTTAATTTGTAGTGGCGCTTGTGAAAGTTTAAGTAGTTAATCGACTTTGCGACTGATTGATAGATAGTAAAAATATTTATACTATATTTACGAATTTTGCTTTACAGATCTCTGAAATATTTAATCTACGAATGTTATAGAATCACATACTGCTTGATTATCCTAATTTACTATTTGTATAATTTTCACTCAACTTCATAATCAAAAGACTTTGTATTATATTTTCTAGCTTATTCAAAATCAATACATTTCAATATTGGCTAAAAACCAATTTTACATTAAGATCTATTCACAAGTGAATCAGTTTATTCAAGTGACTAAATCTGAATAAGTAATTTTAATTTTATCTCATGTAGGTATTTTAAATTTCTGAACTTATTTCTGCAGTATTAATTTATTCGAATAACCATTTTCCAAAAAACAAAACACAAAATCAAGCTCCATCTTCAAATCACTAATAAACTGTAACCTCTATAACCTACGCTCCCACCTTCCTCCAAAACCCCATCACCCTCACCAAAAATCCCTAACACAACCAAACCAAAAACCACCAACCCTATACACACTCACCCCTCATTCTCCCCAGCCGGCTCCTCTCCACACTCGCAACATCTCCTCGATTAAACTCGCAACGGCATAATCGTCGCGCTCTCGGCCTCTCGCGCACACATATATATACATACCCTCACCCAAGTTTATATTTATAGCGCGCCAGCGGAACACACTCGGTGCGCGCACCTGACGCGCCCGGCACGTAGCCCTGCACGCGCTCGCGCGCATATATTTATAATGCCCGCTTAGCTCGCGCGCAGCCGAGAGATGGAGCGAAGCTTTTCGGCTGCGCTTATATAGTATAGGCCCCCCGCCCGCGCGCGTACGCGGAATAAATCAAGCTGCGGAACGTGCCGGAAGGTATTATCGTTAAGGGCTCCCGCGGAGAAATGGAGCCGGGGAGAGAGGCGGACTGATAATAACGTTGGGGGAGGGGGAAAGGGAAAAGGTTAGATGAGAGGATGCTGATCTGGAGGGAGTGGGTTTGTTCGTTTTGAGAGGGGAGATTGGAGTGGTGTTGGGGTTTTTGGTGCTTTTTGGGAGGATGGTGGTTGTGATGCTTGCGAGCTTGGAATTAGGTGTAACTATGGAGACAGGTTGTGGGTTATAGGGTGAGAGGTAATTTAGAATTTTATTGAGAATTCATAGGTTTAAATTTACAAATAAAAGTAAAAGCACATATGCTAGTTAAAACCCTAATAACCCAATACCCAATTAAAATGTAAGCTTTGAATTTAACTTTAAATTTCATAGCAAACTTTTAAATTCACATCAGCATTCCTTCATAACCTCACTTAAGATCATTATTTTACAATACTTCACACGATCCAACATCTACATCAGCCCATCATTGATTAAAACCGATTACTTACCAGAACACATAACAACGGAAAGCGAAATCCATCGACTAACACAAAGGACATCGGAAGGCCGCGCAGGCAAAAGACAGAGGGATGAGCCGGTACAGCCAACATTGCGCAGCGTCACAGGGGGACCGAACAGACCTTATCGCTACCCCAGTGTATACCTATGGGATATATTGCCTAGGTTCTGCCCCGAGGTGGGATTTAGCGGGTGTAAACCCGCGGGACTATATATGCGAGGCTAGACCGAGCTGCGCGTCTCAAATGAAATGGACGAATTAAATCGCAGCTGGGATGTTTAAGTACGGGATCGAGTTCATTCGCTGACCTTTTCTCGGATCTTGATTGATGAAAACGGATTTGTGAGGGACTTTAATAGTGCAGTCTCTGGTTTGGTGTTTATATTGATCGTTGCAGAACGAGAATGCGGTTTTTGGCTTTTTTGATAATTAGGATTTCATGTTTTTAAATAAAAGCAATAGTGGATAAGTTTAGGCGTTATAATCAATTTTTTTAAATTCCTCAAATTCGGGGTATCTTGCAGATGGCTCCCCGAATTTAAATGTGTCAAAGCTTAATTAAATCTACTCATATTGGTAAAAAGTGACTTTCTAATCATGGTCTTTAATGCACATTTTCATCATACTTTATTGTAATGCACATTTTTCTAATGCTATAATAGCTAGAGACTTGCGCCCTAATGTAGGCTTTATTTTATGATTAATACTAATAAATTGAAAAATTACCAGAGTTTATTTAGTATTGTTGCTTAAAAACAAAAGCAATAATATAAATTTTTTAAATTACCGTATTAATAATATACCGAATATATTAAATAAATTTCTAACAATGATATTTTTCAAAAGACTTTGTTTGTTTAATTTTGTGTACCTTCATTTGACTTTTGTAGTGTTATAAGTACGTGTGTGACTCTGCCAGTGTTGCAATCCTCTTTCTTGCGCACATGTAATATACGTAATAAATCACTTCCAAGCACCGTCGTGCACCTAACCTTGCAAAAGATCTGGACGTACTTATTTCATCCGTATCAAAGAAGCAGAATCAAATTCAGGTTAGTACTGACAAACATGAAAATAGAGTTCGTGCTCTTCATTATCCTCACTTTCGAAAAAAGTACGTTATGTAAACGTACTATCGCAAGCTCATTTTCTATTTTTTTCTATTTATTCCAGCGAGCACCATAATGAGCCAGTTACCATTCAGCAAGCCCAACAGCCATGAAAAAGCTTCGGTCGAGATTAAAAAATTCCCAATAGACACATCCCATCTATTCGAGGATGTAGCGAGCAGCGACGTTAGGCTCATCGCCGAGGGCAAAGTCGCGCATGCGCACAAGGCTGTCCTGGCCGAACATAGTCACGTCTTCGCCGCCATGTTTGATCAGCAAGAGGAAAGCAGTAACAGTGTGGTGCTAATCCAAAACCTTGACTACAAGACTTTGAAGAAAATGCTGAAATTTATATACTGTGGCTCGTATAATTTCTACATGGAAGATCTGTTTGAGATAAAAGTCTCAAGTCTTCATGCCGCGGCTCGTAAGTACGAGCTCCCCGAACTACAGCGCTTCTGCGAGGAACATCCTCAGGATGAAGATGAAGAGCCTGAGAATATTTCTAGTCGGTCAAGTACGTATATGACTCTGCCAGTGTTTCATCGCCTCGTACTTACAAATACGAGATCAGTAACCTACTTCCAAAGTCCATTAAATACCTAACTTGGCAAAAGATCTGGCCGTATCTTATCCGTATCAAAGAAGCAGAATCAAACTCAGTTTAGTACTGACAAACATAAAAACAGAGTTCGCGCTGTTTATTACCCTCAGTTTCGAAAAAAGTACACTGAGAAAAAAGAGGAGTAATGGTTACTACAAACTCCGGTAGCAGCAACCGGACGAACTCGGGTAGTACAGAC
>UELX01002291.1:0-32491 GCA_900480035.1 Eupelmus urozonus
GGGGGGGGAGGGGGGGGGGGAGGGAGGGGGGGTTAAAGAGAACTAGAGGGAGCCCTCGATCCTCCAAAAGCGAGTGTTCCTTGAAAAAAGGCTCACTGGCGCAGAGAGAGAGATTTTTTTAAAATCCAGCTAGCCCAAGAGTCCTCGATGTAAGAGGAAGAGTAGAGCCCGGCCTCGTATTACCGCCGAGCCTGCTGCAGAAGCTCCTCCGTCTCGTTGTTCCTCCTCATTCCGCGGCTGATGCTGGCCATGTCGCGCGCCGCCGCGCGCACCAGCTCTCTTCTCTCTTCTCCACTGTTCTATAGCTATATACACAGAGCTCTCGTATACAGCACGGCGCGACTCTCTTTTCTCTCTCGCTCTCTCAGCTACTCGCGCCACTACAGATTCGCGCCCTGCAGACGCCGAGTCCTTCCTGATGCATCATACGCCGATGTTTTGTAAATAATATACTTGCTCTTTCTCTCTTTTCTCGCTCGACGAGTTGGCGAATGTAAATTAGCGAGCGAGTCTTTTTCTCTCATCACACGCGCGCCGCCACCGCCGCCGAACGACTCGCGTATATGTATACATGTATATTATGCGTATGTGCTCTCTGTGCAACACACGCGGATTATGCGCGCGCGCGTAGGGTAGGATATATAGCTGTGTGTGAGAGTATGGGTGAACAATGAAGCGCAGGGGGCTAAACACAACGCGCAAAGTTGGATGCGATCTCGGTCGCGACTCGCGGTCCCCCTACTTTACCGGAGCGGCGTTCGAAAAAACATTTTTCTCGGCCGAAAGCCCGCGCGCGCTCGTTGCAGTCTTGGCTTTTGGATATAGTTGGCCTGAAGGCTCGAGCGGTGCTGCCGCCGCATTCAAGATTAGATTCGCGTTCGTGGAATAGAAGGGAGCGGTTGGTTTGAATTTTGTTATTGGAAGGAGGAGAGCGTTGGGCAAGCTTCGGTATTCTTTGTTGTTGTAAGTAGAGGTTGTGATATTGCTATGGGTTTTTGGAGAGTTGCTTTGTAATATGAGATGTGGGAAGAGGATCCCTACTGAAGAATGTATATTAAAGCCAATTAAAAACGAATTTGCGTTTCAAAATAATGAAATTAATATTTTTGAATGTTTTACAATTTTTTGAAGCGGTTTTAATATACTTTTTTTAGCAGGGTTCAGTTTACTAGTGCCACCTGCTGATAAGAATCGAAATAGATTTTTACTCAATCAAAAATATTGGGGAAATTTTATATTAATAAAATATTAATTACATGTCTTTTAAAATTTTTTCTATTTAATAATAACAATGACTAATTTAAACGTTTATAATTCTTTTGTACAAATAATCTTCATGTCAAACAAAATATTTAGTCAGAATTGCACTTTTTTATCTTTCACAAATATAGTCTCTTTTCCGCTGATATTTATTTTTTATAAATATTCAGATAAATATTATTACACCTGTACAGTTTATTCAAGAGTAACATAACAGATGCAAATAATCTTCTGCTACTCCAATAATCGAAACGCAACTGTCTACTGCTACAGTGTAGATGGTATATATATCAGCGTAGATATGTAGGGTTAAAGCAAATTTTTTATTAATCTTTTGAATATGATTGTGATATTGTGTATGTATTCAAAGTTTATCGGCGTTTGTTTCGTAATGCGTGAATATCTATATAGCATTACTTAGCAATTCATAATGAACGTTGTTTTTTGATTATTTTTTGCCGACTTTTGTGAGATTTGATTTTCCTAGATATGTTTATAGGTCGTTTAATATTCATAGCGTTCGATATTCTTGATTTCAAAGTGTATAGAGTGATATAAAAGTAAATTTACTTTGCATTAGCATATTAATTACCGTTTTATCATTAATTTAATACTTAAAATTTTTTGTTTTTATTTCAGTTTTGCAACATTTATAAATAATTAAGCAACAATATGAGTGAAGTGAAAGAATTTAATTTGCCTGTTCCTTGGGGACACATTGCAGCAAAAGCTTGGGGATCCTCGACAGACTTTCCAGTTCTCTGTGTACATGGATTATTAGACAATGCTGGAGCATTTGAAAGACTAATAGCTATACTTCCAAAAAATTACTACTATGTTTCCATTGATTTGCCTGGACATGGATTCTCGTCTCATTTTCCACCTGGAGTTGCAATAAATTTCTTCGACTATGTATTAACACTGAGGTATATATTAGAAAAATTACAATGGAAGACCTTTTATTACATTGGACATAGTTTAGGTGGGCAGTTAGGTACATTATACAGTATCTTATATCCTGGTGGAATTCAGAAGATGGTTTTAATAGAAGGTGTAGTGCCTCTAACAATTACTAATAAAGAAATAGTACCTCAAATAAAAAAACTACTTAATACTCCTATTAAAGCTAATCATGAAACTAAACAGCGATTATATACTCGTGATGAAATTATTTACACTTTAAAGTATATGAGGAGCGTATGTTTGAATACTTATGCTGCAGAAGCCATTTTTAAACGATCAGTTTCCGAAGTTAAAAAAGGACTATTTAAGTATAATCGAGATCATCGTTTGAAGTATTATATTGCACCTATATTAAATGCAGATCAAATGCTCAGTATTATAAGTGAATATAACGTGAAAACTATAGTATTTATGACCAGAGGAACTCTTGATTCATTTCCAAATAAACAAACCAAAATATTAATAACAAACTTATTAGAAAATTTGAACAACACTACAGTAATTTATCTGGAAGGAAATCATGATGTACATAATAATCACCCAGAAAGAATATCATTAGAAATAACAAGATTTTTTAATAACAATGATATTTTTAGCAAGTTATAATCTTAAAAATGTTTGTAAGATTATTCTAATTTTTTCATGTCTTATTGTTTATTACATACTATTTAAATAAATATTTTAGTATGCAATATTCAATAAATATTGAAAATTTTTTAAATTAATTTTTGGATATATTTCAATCAAAATAAGTATTTTATAGTAAATACTTTTACAATTTGCATCCTTATAATTTTATATTTTATTTCATTTCATAATAGTAAACCAAAAAAAGTTTTCTATTATACTTTTGCTTAAACTAAAAAAACCAGTGAATTTTTTTTATTCAATTGCTATGTATCTTTGTGTCAAGTTGAGGTTAGGTCAGTATAGATTAGATTATTATATGGATGACATGCAAAATATGAGCTTTTATACATCTAATTCATTCTTGAAAAAAGATAAAATTGACATAAATAACAGACAGCTATTTGTAAATTTAAAGTTGTGGTAGTTTGTTTAAAAGGTAATATCAAATTGTTAATATTAATTTTTTTTTAAATATTTTTAACAACATTTAAACTACAACTTTTTCTTTGAATTTTCAAAGTTTAGAAATGGAAAAGAAAACTGTAGGTACATTATGTTTAAAAGTTCCTTGGGGTCATGTTGCTGCAAAAACCTGGGGTGATGCCAAAAATCCTTGCGTTTTAGTCGTACATGGAATTCAGGATAATGCTGGATCATTTGATAGATTAATAGCTCAATTGCCTCAAAATATGTATTATGTTTGTATTGATTTACCAGGTCATGGATTGTCTTCACACTTTCATCCTGGAATATCTCTTAGTTATTACAATTATGTTCTTGCAATAAGATATGTTCTAGATGAATTACAATGGGAGAAAGCATACTATATGGGTCATAGCTTAGGAGGTCATTTGGGTTTGTTATTTGCTATACTATATCCAGATAGAATAGAAAAATTAATTTTACTAGATGCTGTAGCTCCTTCACCTATTCCAGACAATTACTTAGTTCGATATATTAGAAATGAGCATGATTTGACTATTGAAGGATATAAACTTGTAAACCCTCGTCAATATACAAGAGATGAAGTTATGTATGCTCTTAGGTATTTGAGACAATGTTGTTTAAATGCAGAAGCAGCAGAAACATTATTTGAGAGGTCAGTTACTCAAGCTGGTGATGATAGTTATTATTATAATCGAGACTTTAGATTAAAAGGTGGATTGGTACCTATGGTAAACTTGGATCAAATTCTTAGTTATGTTAGTCTTTTAAAAGTTGAAACATTATTGATATTAGCAACCGATACTTTGCCATTTGTGGCAAAATTAAGGCCACCAGTAGTTAATTTATTAAAAAATTTAAATTGTGTGACCATTATTGAAATTAAAGGGAATCATGACCTTCATAATAATAATCCTGAAAGGATTTCAAATCATATATCAAGTTTTTTAAAACACATTCCTAGCAAGTTATGAATGAACCTGTACTTAAAAAATGCTTTTTCACTGATAAAGCAAAATGGTTGTAGCACAATTTATATTAAATAATTTATAGATAATTTATAAAATTTTATGGAAGCTGTGATTAATAAAATGTACAAATTTAAAAAATTTGTAAAGTATATTATCAAAATAAATATATTTTTCTAAAATCTTTTATACAATGTCTATTCTTACTAAATCACGCATTTGTTGAATTTTAACTTTCACATCTTCACCTTGAAGTACTTTATCCTGCAATTCATTTTCAAATACTATTGCCATATGATTCATGAAGGAATTTTTTCTTTTAGATTCATGTACATGGTCATCAGTAACACAAATTTTATACCAGCATATCAGAGCATTTGGCACAATATTATTTTTATCTATATGAATTTTTCCAAAATTGATAATTTCTTCTTTCATTTCTGATTCATCCATTTCAACTAATGTTTTTACACCTGATAAAGCAATATTGTTGTATAAACTTGAATTCAAATCAAAAACTTGGCTCATCTGGAAATATTTTAATATTAAAATAAAAAGTATTTTGTGTTTACATGTAAGAAGTTTATATTACCTTATATTTATTTATGAATTCGGCTATTTTATATTTACATTTATTTGCATTTGAACCTTTTATTTCTTCTATTGAATCAGATTCATCATCTTCACTATTAGAAAAAGTATCTGATGCTGTATACTAAATTAAAATAAATACATTTAATATTAAGATTTTATTTAATTAATAAATAAAATCATCAAAGTAAATAATTTTGCTAACCCTAGTATCTGAATATGAAAACCTCTGAAGATTATCATCCTTCGCTGAAACCATTTTAGGCAATTCTTCAGAATATACAAGTTGACCCATTAAAAAAACTCTTTCAGGGAGTAATCTACCAGTTGAACTCAGTAAGCAACTGTATAATGTGATAATTATTTAATAAAATTACTACATTAAATTGCAATAACTACTTGAGTGAATTTTCTATTTAAAGAACCAACCTGTAAACTTCTCGACAACTTTGTTGGCCCCAGTCCATCAATTCTCCTTTCATATCAAAATTATGAACATAAATATTATCCAGTGTACAAACTATTTCGCTGAAATCAGATACAAAACAAACCTTTCCATCTATTTTATTGTTATATACTATATGTTCAATGAAATGTTTTAATGCTGGATTTTCTGTTTGATAATATAAAATTTCACAGTTACTATTTTCTTTTAATAATGTCAAGCCATAAATTGGAAATGGGCATGTGTCAAAAACAGATCTAATACACTCTTTCTTTTTTGATTTGGCTACTTGTATGAGAGATGCAGTATATTCTTTATCATTTAAAAATATAATAATGTCTTTAGGTAGCTGATAGACAAGCTTATCATGCATATTTGTGTCTTCATTCTCTAATTGGTATGTACATTTCAGTCTTCCGTTACAAATTTGAGCTGTTAATACTAATTTGTCATTTAACTTAACATTTTGTGGAAATGTTGGAAACACTGCCAACTGCCAGCATGATTTTCCTTGTGATGAATCTAATACTATTTCTTCATCGAGTTGTAATTTGAACCATGCCACCAAACCATCAATAACTCCATTATAACGACATGAAGTTGATATGACTTCTTTAACTCCATCGTGATTAAAATTCTCTAAATCATCTAAATCGTTAAAATTAACTTTAAGTATTGGTCTAGGTTCTGTAATATAATTTATGTTAACATTTTCTAAGTTTTCTGTGTCATAGTAATATTCATCAGGAAGAATAAATATATTTTCAAAATTTAAAGATCCAAGAAACTGAGATTTTCCATACATAACTGAAGACCTAAATCGAACATATTCAGATTCTATGGCTGCTATATATAATGTTGCACACATTGGTATGACAATCCCAGCCCCATTAGTAGCAAGAAGATTTTTATGTGCATCAATTAGTGTCGGAATGACTAATTCTCCAAACAGAGCGGCATCAAATATTTCTGTTACTATGAGTTTTACTCTTCATTAAAATAATAAGTAAGTATTAAAAAAGTTTTTTAAACAGTACATTGCAGATAAAAAAATTTCAAATGTTTCAAAAAACTTTATAAGAAATAGTACCCAATAGAAAAATCCAATAAAATAAGTTTTCTAAATTTTATCACTGCTAAAAATAAATTTAAAAATATTGTCTTAAAACTTTTGCAAGTTTTTTTGACCGTTGCAGTATTATTATTATTTTAGTCTTGTTATTTTTAAAATAATGTTGGAAATTTTTTTGAAGTATTTAAAAATACTTGTAAAACATTAATTTGCTCTGAAAAAATTTTTTCTTACGATTTTTTTTACGCTATGTTATAAGTTTAATAAGACATACAACTTTTAAGAAACATTTGAAATTTAGCAGATGTGTATACACATTATTTAAAAATAACTCGAACCTTTCTGAAATATCCTGAGGGATTTTCAATTCTGTTGATGCCTTACATATAAGATTAATATCTTGTGCTTCATTTTTGTGAAATACTTTATTTGCAATGTCATACATCACTGGTGAGCATTCACATGCATAAACTTTCTTTGCACCTGCATCTCGAGCGTATAGACTTAACAATCCTGTACCAGTACCTATGTCTAAAACAGTGTCATATCCTAAAAGTATTCTTTTTTTAATTGCTTGATCAAAAGCATGATTTCTGCTTTTGTCATTTAACATTGAAAAATGCCATCTATCTACTGCCATACTATAAGCATTTTGTAAATTTCTTTCTGCGGGTAAAAAGTTTTTGTCAACATCTAATGCTCTTTGTAAGTACTTTATAGCTCTTAAACATTCCTCATTCCTATAATAAAAATAATTTTACTTAATTTTCATGTTAACTATGAAACATTTTATTTTACTTTTATTGATATATTAATTATATTAATGATACCAAAAATATAAGAAATACTGAAATGATTCAGCCTAATACTCTAATTCCAAATTAAAGTGTAATTTTCAATGTCTTGGAAAAATTTTACTGACTTCAGAAAATTTAATAAAGAAAATCGAACAGAAAACGGTATATCAAATGTCGTTTTTCAAATAAAAATATAATTAATAATAAGATTATACTAACTCAAATCCATGGAAATTTACGATTTGTTAACTCAAATTTTTTTTTGGTAATTTATGAACAAAAGAATTAATTTTTTATATTTGTCTAAATATATAATGAAAAATATTTAATTCAAGTTTTATAATTGTTAAAATAGTAACTAAAACTTATATTTTGGTATCCTGAAATATATTTTCAAATTCAACTATGATTTAAAAAAAAAATTGTGTATAATTATATTAACTAAGAAAATAAATTATATTTTACTTTAAAAGATGCGCAGCAAAATTATTAAGCATTACTGCACTTTTTGGAAAAATTTCAAGTGAATTTTTGTAGCATTTAATAACATCATTCATGCGATTATTTCGCTCTAATTGAATTCCCCATTCACCTAAAATAAAAATAATTAAATTGAAACAATTTTAAAATGATGCAATCATCTACAATAACAAAAGTACATACATAAAACTGTGGTAAATCTGTTTTCAAGTTCTGTCCGCTTTTGGGGACAAAGTTCTAATACTGCAGTATAATAAGCGTAAGCTTGGCCAATATTTCCTCTAGCATCATGATCCAATGCCTTCTTTAATGAAATCCTCACAATGTCATCTAGTTCTGACTGCATCATGGCTTGATAAGAGTTCCTAGAAAATTTTTTTGTAATTAATTGAAGCATTTATAGTGTCATTGATTTAAAAGAATTCATATAACAAATAAGTCCAATCTTATTACTCAATTGTGTAATTAGATTATCAACTTTTCATTATGATTTTAGCATGAAATTTTTTTTTAGTAAAATCCAAAATTAATTTTGTCAAATTATATTTAAATATCGTAATTTACACCAAAAATGCCAAACTGTGTCAAATAAAAACAAATATACAAGTTTATTAATAAAAACCACTTTAATGTATGTATTTTTAAATGTACAATTACAAGCCCAAATTTATCAATGTTAAGAAGGTGCCAAAAGTTCTAAATATAAATAATTTGATCCAATTTGAGACTTTGTATAATTTTTATTTTTACTAAAATACAGGAATCATTGTTTTTAGTTGTATATTATTATAATTTTTAATCTGTCAGTAATAAAAAATAATGAATAAAATGTTAATAATTAATTAACTAATGATTAAATAATTTTTAAATGAATAATAATCATAAGAAAAAAGCACTAAATTTATCATGACCCAGTCACAATGGCCTACATACTTTGATCAGTAAATTTATGACTTGAACTGTATTTGAAAAAACCAGATATTAAAGCAGAAGGAAAAGGTCTAGTATTTACTTCTTTTATTTGCTGTCAACATCTTAAAATAGTTTTAACTTTTAACTTATCATTCATGAATTTCTTATTGAAAAAAAATGATATAGCCTAGTAGAGCTAATCTTAAATAAACAATGCCATTTTACATTGACTTACCAAACTAATTATATAAACTAAAATTTAAACTATCTCTCTTACTTTATACAAAATAGATATTAAACGTCAGTTACCTTCGTTAGATCAGTAAAAAAGTCGGAAGAACATTCAAATATCGGTTCAAAACAGCGACCGGGTTTCAAAATAAAATAGCAAAGATAAGAGTATAAGACACACAAAGGCTGAGGAGTATTATTTATCGGTGCGCCCACCCACAACGAAGAAACTCATCTGATCAAGCGTCTTCGTTCGTCAACTCAACTCTGTATCGAGTCAAGTTACCATCTCGATTCTCGACCAATGGAAAGACCAAGACGTGTATTATAACGCAGCGGCGTCTGCTTTCAATAAGCGCGCTAAATTCAATAATACTTAGGCCAATTATAATACGAGCACAAAAGCATTTAAATATTTTGAGTGTCGTTTTTTTAATTATAATTCTTTGCTATATATATGTATGAATATTCCAGATGTACAGCGGAAAATAATACAAGGCCTAAAGAAATAATTAGTATTAAATATTTTAATTATTTAAACAAACATCAATTTATTGATTTTTCAGAATTGTATACCGTGAAAAATACAGCAATCCGCACATTTAAAAGATGGTATCAGTATAAAAAAATTATATTTTTTTTACAATAATAATAAATACATAAACAACAAGATAATTCTGCACAGCAGTTATTATATTCATTGATCACACTTTGTAATGCCTTACAACACGATAAAAAAATTGTATTTATATGTACAATAATTTTCTAACCAATCTAGACTGCGAATTTATTCCTTAATAAAAATTACGAATCAATATAAATATCGGATAAAATAAAGTCTTGATTGAAGGTAGAAGACTAATAATTAAAAAATAAAAACAACGTCTTCATCTAAGAAATCGTCGTCATCCTCGTCTGAATAATCATCGAGGTCTACAAAATCTTCATCATCATCTTCATCAGGCAATAGGCCATGATATAATAAATTGAAACAGGCAGAATGAGGATCCCGGTAATGACTATATGGATCCTCGCGTCTTAACTTTGTTTTGCACATCCAACAAAAGAATGTATTGCATTTCCAACATGTCATTTTATTACAGCCATCTGACTTCTGTAAAACAAATATTTTAATTTTAGCTTTAAAATAATAAAACAAGAAAATAAAATATTTATTTGGGCATTATTATTACAAATAAATGAAATAAATAAAAGTGACTACAATACCTCTATTGCAGCATCACATTGAGGACAGTTTTGACTATTCTTATCAATCCAATTTTCAGACATTGTATTTTCAACAAGTACTTGCAATTGTTTTTTACCATAACGCAATTCTAATTCAGATTTCCTTTCATCAGAAGCTTCTTGATATTCTTTTACAAGATGTTGTTTTTCAACTAAAATTTAAAAATAAATATTGCATTTAGCTTTAATAAATATTATGTATATTTATAGTATAACAGTAACTTATATTAACCTGTGTTAGTTTTACATGGTTCAATTCCATGATATACAGCTTTACAAAAAATACAAAAAGCATATTGACAAACAGGACAATTAGCCATGATTTCATCAGGTTCTCGACTAACTGGATATTGACAACTTTTTCGAGGACAGTAAATAATATCACTCATTGTATCTAAAGTAGCATTCAACAATATAGAATCATATTTTGAAAATAACTCAGGTGATACAAGATCTTTAATCTGAAATAAATACAAAATAGTAATTAATGATTTAATTAAAAAAAACCTTTTTAAAATACACCTTTTATAAAAATAAAATGCTTACTTGTCCAGGTGTAGCTTCTGATTTACATTTATCTTCCGGACACAGAATATTTTGAACTGTACCTTCTTTAATTTTGACTTCAAAATAGCCAATGATGCATTCTTTGCAAAAAACATGTGCACAGGGTAAAAATTTTGTACAATGTTCTCCTAATTTATCTGCAAAGCAGATTTTGCAAGAATAAAAGTTTTTTCTAAATTCAACTTGATTTCGCGTTTCGTTATAATCTATTAACAATTGAACTGGATTTCTCCCAACCAAAATATCAGATACAGCTCTATGATCAATTGTCCTTCTATTTCTAGTTTTTCTCACTTTCTTTTTAATAGCAATTTTTCTATCTTTTGTATGAGAATTCACAGCTAACACATTTTCTCCTTTCGGATTACTTTCTGCACTGTTCTGATTGGCACTAGTGGTATTCTTAATTCCAACTAATTCTTGAGTTTTTTGTGCTTTATCCAAAGTAATATTATAAAACGTATAAGCATGATCAATATTTATGCACTCTTGAATATTTAGAAATTCAAGAGTTTCAGACTGCAAAAAACCAATCCATGTAAACAATATCTCTTGACCTTTGTTGTTTTCCCATAATTTATCTAATTCCTTGCAAAGTTTAGAAATTGAAGATGGACTTAACCAAGAAGATCTGATTGTAAATTTTGGTGGCGAAGTTGATGGATAATCCAGTGGCAATGAAATAAGTAACGTTAGAGGCGGTAGATGAGAAATAAAGACTTTCTCAAATTTCTTATCACTTTGACGATTGTCCTTATAAGTAAAAAAGAACTTTTCAGGAAGATTTAGAAATACTTTCAAGATAACCTCATACTGATTGTTTTCCAAACGATATGAAAATTCCTCTTCGTTGTATATACTTTCTAAAGCAGTGAGTTCATCCTTTTGTGTTTCGTTGTCCATTGACTGTTAATGTAAAACAAAATAATTTGGCTAATAAACAAATAAAATTTTTTAATATATTTAATAAAATTAAAGATGTATTGATATTGATTCTTGTAAAATATTATGCAATGCTTCCTGTGCACTTTGTATAACCTTAATAACAATTATTTCGCGTTTAACTAATTAATAGAAAACATGGAATCTAGTTTGATTTCTTATTTTAATTAATCAAAATGAATATTAAATAAATCCCAACGATTCCAATACTTTATAAACTATAAAATATATAGCCTTACAAAAAATTTCAAGTATAAATGCAATCGACAATTTTTCAATGATTATACATACGCGATAAATTAAATTTCGAAAGTGTAGTTTGAATTTAAAAGACTTGATTATTAATTGAATAATTGTAAATAAAAGAAATTTTTACCGTGTGAGTAACAGACATATTTTCTCTCCTATATATATATGATCTGTACACAACGCCGGCCTTCAGCCCTAGGCATCCTATAAGCTCGTTTCACTACAGACTACACGCTTACTGCTTGTGTCAGTTTCATCTGATTAAAAGCCTACGTCACGCCATCATATGGTAATATGGTTGGCAATAGTTTTGAAAAGTAAAAAAAAAATTTATAAAAAAAACAATGTATGTTTATTTTCTAATAATTCTTTAAAATTAAATGACACGTAAAAATATCTATTTAAATCTGCCTTTATAGAGAAATACGAATATTGATGTAACAGCTGTAATGCCGCGAGCATCGAAACGACGGAAACAACGAAATTTTATTCTAAAATGGTTGTAATAAATTGTATAATATTATTTTACAACTATTTTAATACTTTCCTTGCATAAAAAAAATGATTTCTGTAACAATAGTAGTAAACAAAAATTTACGGACTAAATAATGCGCAGACTGAAAATTGTCACAAAATATTTTAATTTTATTCTCTTCTGTTTATTTATAGTCAAATTTCAATCTTAAATTAAGGAAAATAGAAATTTTAAAATCAAGGCCCGCAAAATGCAAAGAACAAGTAATTAATACTTAATAGATTTTTTTTTTATCAACTTTAAAAATTCACTTTTATGAATCATATTAGGGCATAAATAAAATTTTTCATACTCGGAAAAATGGTGCGGAGATGTTCAGTATGATCGTCTGCTGGAGGTATATATTAGATACCTACAACACAGTGTATGTATAAAATTTACCGCCGTTAGGATCAGCAGAAACCCTTTATTTTATGCTAATCCTCTAATCTAATTTTTTTAATACAAATATACATGTATATTTACGTTAAAATTTTAATCCTTAAATTATAAATTACATACAGTAAAGGATATTAATTGTTTATACAAGTATTTTACAAAAAATCTTTTTTATTAAAAGAAATTACTTAAATATTATTTTTTTTTACAGACTAAATTATGTTTATATACAACTTTATATGCAGTAATCTTATTATTTAAACATATAACATCTATTCTTTTTAATTGTCATTTAATATTATTTCTACATAATATCTAATGACAAATTTACAAAAAACTTATTCCTCCTTTTCATATATATTGACCTTACTATTCTATATCAATATATATAATTTATTACTCGTCCTCATCATACATCTGTAAATGGTCTAATTTCATATGTTTTTTCTTATAAAGATCCTCCTCTGTTGTGCATTTTTGTGTAGATTTTTGTGTTTTCTTTTTAATTGAAACTTTCTTTGTTCCAATTTCATACTCAGGCATTACAACCTTATTGCCTCTAAATTCTGGTTTGGCTTTTTCTTTGCCAGTTTCTTCCTTCTTCTTTGGTTTTTTGAATGAAATTGAAGATTTGCTACCATCATTTATATCAAACCTTTCCTCCTCTTCTTGAATATCATCGTCATCATCTTCCGCAATACTTTCATTTGCATCTATTTCCATTGACTCACTCCTCTTCAATCTATCTTTGATTTTCTCTTCTCTTTCTTTACGTTCTCTCCTCTGTCTGAGCTCTTCTAAAAATGCAAAGGCAGCCTGACTATTGCTTTCCGTTGTCATCTCCGGCACATCCTCTAAACTGTAGTATGTCCATTTAGTTGGATTTCTACGATAATCTGGTATGGTCTGGATGTTCCTACGTGGTGCTGGACCTTCTGGTCGCTTAAATATACTTTGACGCCCTTTGAAGCCTCTTATTTTATTCCTGTTGCGAGATGTCTTTGTTAGTTCTTCCAGCTTAGGTACGTGTGAACCTTTGTGGTTATTATGTTTGTTGAAAGATTTTTCTACCGCATTAAGCTGCTCGTTCAAGTGTTTTTGTCGGTCGTAAAAGTCATCCATGGCGCTACTAGATTCTTTCTCAGAACCCATGTTTTTTTAGTGGGTTCGAGTATTTTAAAATTATAAATAACTGCTTTTCTTACTTGTCGACGTAATTAATTGGTTTTGTTTTTGTAGACAGGTTATGTACTCACTGGTACCAGTGCTGCCATATTGTTTTTCTCGTCTACGCGCATGCGCCAAAAATGTTCTATAAAACTGCGCCAATTTAAAACCCTTATAAAGGGCCGGGATTTGAGATGTCACTATCTCCATAGAAATGAGAAAAAAAGTGCCCCGCTTTTGATCAAACTATTACCAAATGTCTACGAGTCATTGTTATGACACCTCAAGGCGTCATCCCGTCCCTCTAAGGGTTAAATTTAACAATATCAATTACTAATAAAAAAATTTAATCCAAGTTAATTTGCTAGAAAATCTCAGTTTACCAATAAACTAGCCAATTCTCAGATTACCTCTGACTATATAATCATAAAACAGCCTCTAATTTACAATCACCAAATTCCATCTATACAAAGCCACTACGCAACAACAACGAACCCTTCAACAAAAAACAATTAAAAATTCAATCTCTCCTTATCGCTCATCACCCAATAATCAACCTACAATTCCCCTCGCCAGCCACTCCAAAGCATCAGCAGCAAAAGAGCCCGATCATAATCGCGTGCTCGCGTCGCATATATATTACGTGTGTGTATTTTGTTCGTCGGCTGATCATCAGGGCGCACGCGCTCTCCAGTCTCCGCGCCTGATGCCAAATCGCCAGCATTGCCTTCAAGAGCAGCCGTATATATAACACATACGCACTTATCCAGCCCCCTCTCTCTCTCTCTAACGCACGCGGAGAATCATCATCAGAAAATTTTACGTTCTTAGCTGACTGCACGTATAGGTCGGGTCACGCTGGATATATCTCGCGCATACGCACTGCGTACTTTATTAAAACACAGACTCTCTCAGCTTATAGTATATATCCTAGGCTGCGCTCTTCCAAGAAGCAACTTTAGTCTTCCTCCGCGGCGAGCTGTTCTCGACGGGATTCTCGGATTCTTGGGATATAAGCCCGAGCGCCGCTGATAAATGCGCGCACCAGGCCTGATCAGGTGACGATAGGGCAGAGAGAGAGAGAGAAGGACCGTCGAGGATTGCGGGCATGCTGTCAACTGGCTTTGAGGTTATGCGCTCAGATGAGGTTTGTAAATAATTTATTTCGGGATATTATGGACCCGGGAGATTTTTCGGCTTGCTTTGATAGATGGAATTAACGGTTTTTAGGCTTGTGGCGGTTGGGTTGCTTTTTGGTGTTCGAAGCTGGGAGGTTTTGAGAGTTGGTTTGGCTTTTCTGGAATCTGTGGAGGCACTGGGGTCTGGGATAGCGAACTGATTTAATTATGTTTACTCTATTTATTATGTAGGGCTTTTGGTTTGTCGCGAATATTTGTTCTTTGGCATTGTTATGAGCAGTTATTGATGTGCGGAGATCAATAGCTTTACTGAAAATCGATTTTGTAATAGTTTGTGGCTTGTTGCAACTTGTATTTTTAGAGAACTGCTTTTGCACTGAAAGTACTGGAAATGCAGGCATAGTAATTGCATTAACAGTCTGTAAATTTACATATTGCACGTCACTCTGCAGCTAAACTAATACTTGAAAGCTCAAAAATATTTAAAAAAGTTAGTCAGTTTTTAACAAATTATTTTTAAATATAAAATTTTTATGAAATTATGAATGCTTTTCATTTTACATAAATATTATAGCCTATAATCTGTGCTAAAATATTTATGAAACCAGTTGGTGAATAGTATTAAAATACTAATTTTTCTACAGCAATACTAATTAATTCTTTTTATTGATTTTGCTAAGGTGCTGTAAAAAGGCATACAACAATCTATCACATACAAGTCATCAAAGAACATCAACATAGAAGAAGCAATAAGAGGATGTATTGCGTGCAATGGCTCATTCCTGTATTACTAATACCAAAGCCTGTGAATCCTGCACTACTGCAGACTCACGTCATGTTCATGGTTCTCTACCTAATCGGATTCTTCCTGGAGCGAAAGCCATGTACTGTGTGCAGCTTAGTTTTCCTGGTCACGGTATTTCTAATTTGTTACAGTGGCATTGGCAATTGCCTCTTTTGGAGTAACAATTGTGATACCGTTAGATGCGACAATGGTTGAAGCAATTATTAAAGAGGCACAAGACTTTAGAATAATTTTTATTAGTTTTAATTGTAATTACGAAAATGTGCTGCTTGAATGAAAGTTGAGTTGCGCATAGCGCAGGGTCTAGTTTTATAATTGCTCGATGCAAATAACTTCGAGTCTTTCCATTGTAAATATGATGTATACAGTGGTGAGTCATAGATGCAAGAGTTGCATATCGTCTTGTACATAAAGTCTTTCCATCAATTCTCACAATTATTTATCCATCATAATGTTGAGGTTTTAACAGTAAGAGGAAATGCCGATAAAAATCATTGCCTCTTAATAATTTTTATTTTTGTTAATGATGCTTTCTAAAATTTAAATTTTGACTATTATTACCTATAGTTTTGAGAATATTCAATAATAAATTTGCGCTTATGATTCATAATAGCAATGTAACTTGTCCAAGAACTTCCAGTTTTTAAATTTTTAGCTATATCCAAAAATATGTTTAGATTTAAAAAATAAAAATTTTTTATAATTACAAAGTTTTGATTAAAAGCATGTAAAACATTCTATTATTAATTTAAAATAATGAAATTAATAGTTCATTATATTGAGTGCATAATTTTCTAAAAAATTAGTGAAGTAATATATCCCATAATGTTGTCATGGAAAATTTTACTACAGTCATAGTTAAATTCCTGATTTTTAACATTAAGAAAAAAAATAAAAAATGAGCTTATTTATCTAAACTTATAGTTCTACATTTTTACCGATTTTTTTCCTTTAATCGTCAAAATACCTGCGGAAGTACAGTTGTATCTAAAAGCTATTTATTATGATAATTTCTTGCATACAGTTGTTCAGCATTTAATAATGTGCTCCTTTCGTAGGGTTTTTGATGGAAATTAGCCATAATTTACCTCCAAGTCACGTATCATAAAAAAATGTAAGTTTATTATTAAGCTGAAGCATGTAATGAAAAAAAAAAAAATTATCAGGAAAGCAATTTCTAGTTAACATGGCTGAATAATAAGAAGTACATTATAATAGTTAAATTGCCTAATTTTGTAATGTGTATAAACCTGATTCATTGAGACATTAAAACTGACACAGCACAAATATTTATTTAGTCTGTGATAAAGTGATATTTATACTGGAATAAGATGATAGCGAATGCAATCTTTTCAGACTTTAAAAGTTAATATGAGAAAATGCTAATGATTTACTATGTAATCCAGTAATTTTGCTGCATTAACATAAGGTTTGGCAAGTTTAACTTTAACTACTTAACAGTTTAGCACTGTTGTATATCAGAATTGAAAAATTTAAGTGTCTTTAAGGACGTTCTCTAGCTCCAGAGGTGATCATCTCGGATTTAAATTAGAAAATTATGTTTTAAGATATTATATAGTTATTATCAAATGAATGAACCTCAAAAATCGTAATATCTAATACTAGAAATATAATAGAAAGTGTCTAGAGTATCAAGTATTCCCAAAAGTCGAAAGGTCACTATAAAAAGGCCCTCTTGCCCACGTTTATACAACGGGAAATCATTCCTTAAATATTCAAGATTAATATATATTTCTTTCAGCAATTATCATACCACCGTTGTACAATAAAGAAAAACGTCGATTCATGAACGCTTTCTCCGTAAGAACCCATATTAAACCGCCGAAACTTTAAGCTTCAATAACTCGGAAATTCACCTCGCTTGCCCTATTAAGTCATCAATAACTTTTGTAGAGGATAGTAAAAGGAACTCAATCTCAAAATTTCAAAAAAAGTTATTGTAATTTCATTTTTTAGAGAACGTCCTTAATGATGAAAATGTCTTCATTTTGATTTTTAATATCAACATATGGTTATTAATAAAATGAAGATTTCATTTTTTTGAAGCATTTTAAAATTAGCCATTGAATCTTCCACTCAAGTATACTATAATTTTGCCTTCAATTCACTATTATTTAGTGTAAATAATGCAAAATCTTTCTTAAGTTAAGCTTAATAAAATTTATCTTTACTTCTTATAATTATTAAAAAAAAAAAAAAAAACAAAAAAAAAGTTAAAATTTGATTGAAAGTTAAAAATTGATCAAAAATTAAAAAATGAAATGCTATTTGTTATAATAAATTCAATTAAATAAATTATGTATATTTTTTACATAATTATTTATAGTTAACTAATTAACTGTATTTATAGTTAACCAATTATTTAATAATTGAATTAAAAAACATATTATATGGGAATAATTTTCTCACAATTATCTTTGTAAGTTCTTTTATTTGTTATTTAAGGTATGTATCAAATAAACTAAAAATAAAATAAGGTATTAAAATAATAATTTTTTCTTACCTTTCCTAACTTAAATTTATAATAATTGTATTTCTTTTTCTGAATTGAAAATAATATTAAATGTTAATAGTAAAATATAAAATGGTAAGAATTATTCAATATATTCCATTTCAAACTTTTTTCTTTAAAATTTGAAAAAATTTTTATAAAAAATAAAATTTAATATAACTATCATGTTTAGAAAAAAGTTGCTTTAAACTATAATGTAAAAAAAGAAATACAGATTTGAATATTGCATTTTTTTATTTTTTAAGTAACCATTTATATTAAAATCTACCATAATTTTCAATACCAATCATCTCAGCATACCTATTTAATAAAAAAATATTTGCACAGTAGTCATTGTGGGTGTAAAACTAAGTTCAGGATTAAAGGAACAAAAAACGCAATTGTTTACGCAGTAAAAATCATTTATTGAGGTGCCTTTCCACGTCCAAATCCACCACGGAATTCAAGCTCGCTAGTGCCCGCGCCAACGTCGGCCTTCTTGTCTCCGGGGCCACCCGGTCCGCGTCTGTAGCCAGCGCGATCCTCGGCCGGTCGCGAGGTCTCGCTCCTTGGGCCTGTGGGAGGCTTGAGCCTGGTGCTCTCTGATGTGGGTTTCCTCTTGAGAGTGGCGGGCACGATTTCCGGGGGCAGGTGGAGGTATGTTCGCAGGTACTCGATGCCGTCGTTGGTCAAGTACCAGTAGAAGTGCCTCCAGGCGAACTGTTCCTTAACGTAACCTCGCGACTTCAGGGACTGTAAGAATAAATGATGATTGAAATTTGATGCTTGCAATTTTTACACGATTTATTTTACAAAATATTTTGTTTTACTAAAACAATTTTTTATTTTTATTTATTATTTATAATTTACTAGTACAATTGTGTTATCTATTTTATTATATGTTTTTATTATTTATGCAATTGATAATATTATGCAATAATTTAGAATCTTTATAACTTTATTGCTAATTATATATTAATTTCATTATTTTAATATTATTAACTGTATTATAGTTGAAGTTCTTAATTTTTTTGACATAAAATAGATAAAATATAAACAAACTTATATAATTATAAATTTACATAATGTATTATAAAATAATAGATTTAAATTCTGTAAATCTATAAATTTAACTTGTTATCTTTTAAATAAAATTAAAGGAAAGACATTCTTATATGATGTTACTAATTTCTACTATTTTTAGAGTTACTTTTTAATAATTTAATTAATACAAGTACAAACATTGCATTTTATTAATACCACAAATAGTGATTTTAATTTAACTTTAATTATTGAAAAAAATATTTGCTCCGAAAAAGATTTTATGTTATTACACAAATAAAAAGACCCTTAAAACAAAAATATGATTCAAATTTACTACAAAAAGTATTTATTATTACCTGCATAGCCTTGATAACCTGGAGATTGGGAATAGCTTCCAGTTCTGGATGCTTTGGTGCATGGTAGTCTTTCTTGGCGACCATCACACCCTCTTTGAAGAGGTATTCATAGATAGCAACACGGTTCTTCTTGGGCATCAACATCCTAGAAAAATTTATAAATACATTAATAATTGATTAAATATTATGTACTATTTATCACAAATATAATAATTAAATATTTTCATAGCAAATTAGTAAACAGTAGTCATATGTAAAGTTTTACTGTAAATTTTGAGGTTAAACTATCATAACCTTTTTTGAAATTTATAATAAAATTTTTTATAACAAAATATAGCTTTTACTTGAAGTAGTATAGAGGTAACAATAAGATTCGACGAAAATTATAGTTTTCTGTTAATAATTATTGAAACTAAGAATAAATAACTTTGGCTTCCGGACGGAGTCAAAGTGTCACTGAGCACTAATAATTTACGATGAAATTCGCCAAAATACTTTAAACTACAGATATTAAAAGGTTCGCAAAAGCATGATCTAAACGATCGTAACAAAATTTATAACAAAAATTTTCGGATGTCACTAATAATAACAGATTTTTTACGAATATCCACGCACTTGGATGTCTTGGGCAGGCCTCGGTCATCGAAAAGGAAACATTCGCCATGTAGCACGCCAATCGAACCGTTCGATCCTTACTAGGGGCGCTGCGCAACTCCAAACGTTCCTAGAATCTAGTGAACAATTAACAGGTCAAGTTGGTGGTACTGGTTAAAAAACGACGGTTGGCGCCAAATGATTCTTGCACATTTGTGCGTTTCTTAGAAGTCCAATGAAGATGGTTTAATAAAGTTTATTTTTGGATTCCCTGATTTTTACAAGATGAATAAGAATAATAGATCGGGAGGAATTAAGTTTCGGGAGCTGGATTACAGTAAAAGTTCGCCGAACAAGAAACAAGCTAGCGCAAATCTACTGCGGAGTAAAGAAGACGTTTTGAAATTGTTTGCCGACACTAGTGATAGCTCTTTAAAAGAAAACCAAATTAACAATGTTGCAGATGAGAATGTTGAAGAAAATAATTCTGGGGGTTCAGTCGAAATTAATCAAGTGTCAGAAAAGCCAGTTAAAGTTGAAGTTGTAAAGCAACCAACTAAAGCTAAATTAGATATAGTCAGGGAAAAGCCAAAAATCCAATCAAATGTAGTTGACACTTCTACTCCTGCTACAACCGAAAATGCTCCAAGTGGTAAAAAGTTAGTTAATAATAAATTATATAATCTTAGTTAATGTTGCAATAACAATTAATGGTCATTGTTTTTCTACTTTTTTCAAAGGATATATAATGTTATGGTTGGAAAGATTTCAACGAGAAAACATAAACAATGGGATAGTGATGGAATATTGGAAGTTAGTGGAAAAAGTGCTGTATTAAAAGTATGTCATTGATTTTATTTATTCTTATTGACAAATTTTGATGTTAATACTAATCTTTGCTTTATAATTACTAGGATACGGATGGAAAATTCATTGGCAGAACAACTGTAAAACCTGAAACTATTGAAGAAGGATTTAGAATGTGTATAGGAGGAAAAGAAATTGAAGTATTTATTTGATTTTATTTTTACATGATAACTAATTTGAATTGATTTTTATTTAACACTAATATATTTGAAAATTTCAGATAATAGAATTAACATCACAAGAAGATATTCAAGCAAGGCAAATTGTAAATCAAGGAAGTAACAATGAAGTTTTAGAACCTCCAGTAAAGAAGGCCAAAGTGTCAAAACCATTTGTTCCTGTAAAATCTGGTACTAATAAGAAATCTTAATTTAAATGATAAAATACACTAAATAATTATCATACATCTTTTAAAATCTTAGTTCAAACTCATAACAAAATATTATAAACATTGAACACATGTACTTTATAAGAATATTAATTAAGACTGTTGTGAAAGATTTTGTATCATTTATTTTTATTAGGAAGTTTACACTTTAATTATGAACCTCTTATAATGCCTCATCCACCACTAGACATTGAATGGTCTCATGAAAATGATGAACAAAAGTTTCATGAAGTTTCTGTTGATGGCTGCTTAGCTTCTGTGTTAAGACCTCATCAGCGTGAAGGGATAGTTTTTTTATATAAATGTATAATGGGATTCAATGAACCTAATTATAAAGGTGCAATATTAGCTGATGAAATGGGTCTAGGAAAAACTTTACAATGTATTTCTCTCATCTGGACATTATTAAAAAAAGGTCCTAATGGGAAGCCAGTATTAAAACGAGTTTTAATTGTAGCTCCTAGTAGTTTATGTGGGAATTGGAATAAAGAATTTAAGCGATGGCTAGGATCCATGAAAATATCTCCTTATGTTGTGGACAGTAAACAGAAAGTCAAAGATTTCATAAAAACTCCAAGAGCTTGTGTTATGATTATTAGTTATGAGATGTTTGTTAGAAATGTAGATGATGTTAATAATTTGAATTTTGACTTATTGATCTGTGATGAAGGACATAGATTAAAAAATAGTGAAGTAAAGACACTTAAGGTAATGCAATTAGTAAAATTTTTCCAAATAAATAAAATAATAAACTAAAGATATACAATTTTTGACTAACTTCTATATAATTTATTTCACCAAAAATTTATTCAATAAAATTAACTCTTAATTTCCAGTTTCTTGATCAACTAAACTGCCAAAGACGAATTTTGCTAACTGGAACTCCTGTACAAAATGATTTGCAAGAATTTTACACATTAGCTAATTTTGTAAATCCTGGTATTCTTGGAAGTTTCAGTGAGTACAAAAGTTATTATGAACATGCAATTGTCACTTCTCACCGTGCTACTGCAGAAGAGGAGGAAGTGTCAGTAGGTCAGGAACGTGCCAAGGAATTACATGCAAGATCAAAAACATTTATTCTTAGACGTACTAATAATTTAATTAACGAGTACTTACCTCAGAAGCATGAACTCGTTGTATTTTGTCGACCAACTCAAGAGCAAAATAATTTGTATGGTTTAATATCAGATTATTGGTTCAATAGATCTGTTATTGGTGGAAATGTTATGCCTTTAGTTGTTATTACTGCTTTAAAAAAAGTGTGCAATCATCCTTACCTCTTTACTAGTGAAAAAAGTAATATACTAGAAGAAGTATTACCTAAAGTTCAAACTAATTTATCTGCCATAAATACCTCTTTTTCATATTCTAGTAAATTTAAAATAGTACAGGCTATTTTTCAAGAGTTGAAGAAAACACAAGAAAAAGTAGTATTAGTATCATATTTTACACAAACCTTAGATCTTCTAGAAAAAGTCTGTTGTACAGAAGGATTACAGTTTTGCAGATTGGATGGAAATACAGCAACTAATTTACGAACAAAAATTGTTGAAAAATTTAATTCTAAGGATAATATTGTTTGTCGTAAGTGATTTTTATATTTTGCTGGATAATTAAAATTATTTTTATTTGTTTAATTCTAAATATGTTTTTATTAAACAGTTTCTATTGCTCATTTTTAGGTGTCTTTTTATTAAGTGCAAAGGCTGGAGGTGTTGGTTTAAATTTAGTTGGAGCATCAAGATTAATTCTGTTTGATTCTGATTGGAATCCAGCAAATGATGCTCAAGCTATGGCACGTATTTGGAGGGATGGTCAGAAGCGATCAGTGTATATTTATAGGTGCATTTTTATATTAGTACAGAGATAAATATATTTTTGAGAAATAGTCAATTAATATATTTCTTTTGTTGCCTAGGCTCTTAACTACTGGCACGATTGAAGAGAAAATTTATCAGCGTCAAATCAGTAAAACTGGTTTAAGTGAAGCTGTGGTTGATGCCAATCATATTGCTTCTTTAAAATTATCAGCAAGTGAACTAAAGGTTTAAATTACTATATTTTATTTTCTAAAACATATTTTTTTTCATTGTATTTGTAATAAATAAATGTAAATATAATTATATTTTAAAGGATTTATTTACATTGGACAGTAAAACAACATCTGTTACACATGATTTAATGGATTGCTCCTGCTCAGGTTTAGGTGATATTCCTGAGAATAAAAAAGAAGAATTGAATGAAAAAGAAGATGCAAGAGATTGTCAATTTGATCTTAAGAGAAAACAACCTCAGCAACAAATAACTATAAATCAACTTCTTAGTTGGGAACACTATAAGCAACCTATATCTTCTGATTTAATGAAGGTATGTAATCTTGTTTGTATCTAGTTTATAAGTTGTCTAATTTAGTGAAATTTGTTTTAGGAATTAATGCTACAGCGAGTCAAAGAATATGTAACATTTATTTTTAAAAATTCTATAGAAAAGTAGAAAAATGTTCAACATTAAACAAAAATATTACATTCTGCAATATCAATATAAAAAGGTAAGAAATTACAAAATTTAATAATTTTAGCTTTCTTAAAAAACCTTATTTTATAAACTGTAAAATTCACAGTTCTGCAGAATTTTATCACTTACTTAAATTTTTAACATTCTTACCAACATTTCAATAATTTTTTATAAAAGTATGTTATGCTTCCATATTGCAAAAAAACAATAAAAACCGATAAATTGTTTAAAACATTGATACAGTAACAAAAAATTAATTAAAGTATTTGTTTATCAGTTTTTAATGATCTTTTCCAAATGGATTCAAATAATATTGTTTACATCTTGCTTTTTGATGCCATAAATTTCATAATATTATCCATAAAATCTGGCAAAGCGTACATTTGCCTAAGTTGAATTAATTCTTGCTTATTTATTTCCATGAGAGTATTTTTATTCCATCGACTAAGTAATCTCTTTGTTGCTTTTAAGCTCTGAAATGTTTTCTTTCATTAGAGTGCTGCTTTATTAGGCAATAAATTATATATTACTAAAATAATACCTCTTTAGATAAAGAAGAAACCTTTCCTATGTGAGTCCAAACATCATTTATATTATCAGTCTTATAAACTTTACTCACAAACCCAATTTCTGCTGCTTCTTGTGCAGTCAGCTTTTTTCCAAAAAACAACATCTCTCCTGCCTTAGAAGGCCCCATAATCCTTGGAAATGTGTAAGATGAGCATCCTTCTGGTGAAAGTCCCAATTTAGCAAATGGAGTTAAAAAATAAGCCTATGCACAAATAGTTTTTGTAGTTTACAATTTTAAAAAAATTAAAGAGAGTAGTTTAATATACTTACACTTTCGGAGGCATAAACAATATCAAAAAGTGCTAGAGTTGTAGCTGAAATTCCAATGGCTGGTCCATTAACAACAGCAATGAGAAGTTTTGGATATGTAATCAGCAAATTAATGAAATTCCTAAAATAATATATTAGTTACATTATAGAGTGTAGAGTTATTTTGTAATAATCTTTAAAAAAAATAATACAAACTCAAGTTGTTTTACTTGTTCTTCCGGCTCAAGGGTATCATCTGTTAAAGAGCTAATAAAATCATTGCCGCTGCTGTAAAAATCACCACTACCTGTTATCACAAGTACAGTAACAGCTTCATTTTCTGCTGATTCATTCAGTATTTTTAATAATTCTTTATACATCTAAAAAATAAATACAACTATCATAACACTGTACTTTTGGATAATTAAACTTTCTTTATTAAGTAGAATTATGAAAGTTTAAAAATCAAAAATTAAGTTTAGTTAGTGACATTTTAAACACCTGTTGCTAAGGTGATCAAAACATGGAATCCTTATTATCCTACCTGACCGTTAATAGCATTTTTCTTTGCCGGTCGGTTCAAAACGACCTTCTGCACTCCGTTTTCCACGCTCGTTAAAATTGTTGATTTTTGCTTATTAGACATAATGTTAAAAAAATAATTTTTATAAAGACTAGAGTTCAATCATGAATTTTTGTTTCATGACAGTGAGTTGCAACTCCGTTATTAATAACATACTCTATAGTCAGATCAGGTTATTGCATACGCACAATATACACGCACAGTTGTAGTCCCGCAGAGATTTGCACTTTGACCGGTATAGATATAGTATGCTTATATATATATAGGTATAGTACTGTGGTACATACGTCACGAAGTCAGCTGTTCAGTATACGTTTGATTACTCTATTCAGCTCGGCGGTCAATTTAAAATAGAAATTGTATTACATATATGTTAATCTTACTAGTAATTAATGCATTTTAAGAAGAATTGCTAGATGATCAGAAAAAATTTAAAAAAGATATAAAAGTTATTTTAAGAATATGAAAATTTTTAATACCTAGTTTAATTATTTATATTTTTATATAATATTAGTTTTAAAAAATTCATAGTAATTTTTCATCTGTCAAATTTTAAACTTTCTCTTTATTAGAATACCGGCTATGTATTTGACATAAGATTAAATCAAAAATGTATATAATTGTAAACGAAAGAAGCTTTTACTTCGATTTTGTTTAAAGTAGCAATATCAATCTATTTATATTGTGAATTTCTCCTAGTTTATAAAAATGTTGGAAACCTTTTTTCATGTTTACAGTATTTTTTTATTAATAGAGGAGAGAAAATTGAACTTTGTATGACTTTTGTATAGACTAATCTTTTGGATGACTATACTTTTACGTACAGTAATTGGCTGCTGAAGTGAAAGTATAAGTACCTATGTACTCGTTCTCTAAGATTTTTAAAATTAAATAAACCATTTCTGAACAGGAATCGTTCAGATTACAATAATATTTGTAAAAATTTGTATAGAATTAGGAAAACAATTCTTCAACCTATGAGTACTGTTACTAATAGGTATCAAGAAGATTTTAAAGTCTAATAAACTTAAAAAGCTGAAAAAATTTAATTGTTAACACGAAGGTAAATTCAATTTTAAGATAAAATTATACTATGTACCTGAAGAATGAACATTATTATAGTATAATAAATTTTAGAGTATTATTCCCAGTTACAAGAAAAATTTATTCACATGGCTTTGTTATTTAAGGCTCAGATTGATTTGATTTAAATTCAAATTAATTGCTTGGCACCGATTAGCATTGTTTCTCCGTTATAATGCTTACATTTTTATTTACATACTCGCGAACGAAAAACAATGCAGTATTTTGTCTGAAATTCCAATTTGACGCAGTAATGACCTCTAAAAGAAATTCTGCAAAAGTTATTGCATAAATACAAGTGGCCTCCAAAAAGGAGCCTTTATCTAAGAATTTTTTAAATAATTATTTAAAATTTAAATAGTAATTATTTTAAAGATTTTATAAAGACTAATATAAAAAAATCTGTAAATGTAAAATTATTATCTTGAATCAACAACTTAGCAAACATTTGTATAAACGCTAATCAGTAATAAAAAAAGTAATATAATCTTTGAGAGCGCGTTTCCTATTTTACTTTGTGAATCCCATTTTTGCGAATCCACGCTAATGCGATGGATTATCTGATGATACTTGAAGTTAAAAAGCATGTACATAAATGGATATTAGAAAATTCACACGTGTAAAAGTAGTTGTGAATCATTGAAGCTCTGTTGTTTAAATGTTTAAAATTTTTTATTATTTCATATAATTGCGACTCAGATAACAGAAACAAATCAAACAGCTCTCACGCCGAAAATTGCAATAATGCGTAAACATTATAACTCTAATAGAAGTATCCACTCCTCAGAACACGTTCAATTGCAACATTTCACTGAATAACTCTTTAAAAGCGGAACACCGACGGTATCACGTGTTTATATTTTTATCAATCATAGTACATTGCATTTACTTTTACTTTTTTTTTATCTTAAAAAATGAATGTCGGATAACAAAGTAATTGTTACCTATCAACTTGTTGACCTCTGAAATGGATATTACAGCATATAAGTGGTTCTTAACTAAAACTGTGTAATATTGTAAAATCTATTTATTTTATAAAGGACTCAAAACATATTAAACTCTTTTAGCCTGGTATAGATTAAAATGTAATTGTTTGATATTCATAATATTGTAGTCGTAATAGTATATTTCTAAATTTTGATTTTATTTAATAACTAAATAAAAATTAATCTGCATTTTATATGCTCGAAATTTGTCATTATAAAGAGAATATCGATTTGTTATTGAAGAAATTCCTTTGTTTTTTCACTCTTTACGCACGAAAGAGTTGCTAATAAAATTTACGCTGAAAGTTAATAAACGTATTAGATTTACATGAATGATTAGAGTCCGCTGGAGATTACAACTACTTTGTACTTGTCTGAGCTTTGCATTCTCGCACGTGTACGGTTATTTTTAAGAAATACTCTCTATAGTCTGGTTAGTCTTATGCTAGTCGTATTTACTTTGATTTTAGCACTGATTAATTTCGCAGAGTTAATGTTCTTCAGATTTAATTTGATAATTTTAAACAATAAATGTTTTTATTTTGAAAACATTTTGTAATTTAATATTGCTCTTGATTATACAAATATTAATTTGGAATAAAATAAAAATATACAAAAGTATGTGAGATTAAACTATTGATAAGTCTAATTATAACATCACTTGAATGAAATCGAGTATAGCGATTTTTTATCGGCTTATATAAAAAAACTACAAGGGTTTTTTCGATAACCTCATTTGCGCGTCATAAACAATTTAATGATTATTGTAGAGATAGCAATTCATGGTAGAATACGTAATATAAAAAGTAGATTTTAGTTATCTTTTTATAAAATTTTAACATATTTTTCCGGCACGTTTCATTGTAAATCGTTGTAAAACTGACGCACGAAACTTGCAAGTATTTGCAATTTTTCCTCAATTTAAAGACACGAAATTTTAATAATATTAATAGCTACGTAGTTCAAAACATGAAAATAAATTTTTATTAACAATTTTAATTGATGAACGTGAAAACTTAACGAATTTAATCTAATTCATATAATTTTACGACCCTAACCTATACATTTTTTTTATTTGCTCATATGATTGAAAAACCTTATTTGACTCTTTAACTTTTTAGTTTATACGAAAACTTTAATAAATTCAAATTATCAAACAATGTCTATCTACAAATAATCTTTTTTTGAGTTGTAAATACGCAAATGCTAATATTACAATGAACTTCAATTCAATTCATGATATCATATTTACATCCCTTTATTACATCAAACTGCGTTGGTATTTATATTTCAAGCAGTTCATAAAAAATTTATTCAAACATTTTTTAACAAAGAATTTAATTATTATAAATTATTTTGTAGTTACTTTTTATATTTAAAAACTACTAAATAAATATAAAAGTGATTACGCTGAACGAGACCCTTGAAACTTTCCATATTCCATTTAATTATTAATATCCTATTATAATAATTAATTTTTAGAATTCACGATGACAATTGATTTTTTTGTCTCAGAAAATGATCGTCCTCCTTAACGCACATCCCGCAGCTCACAAAGAAACAAAGCAACGCACGCGCAGAGGTCTTCGCTCCTCGGCCGATCGGCCCCAAAATTCATATCTACCTTAATATACATGCGCCGCGAAAGTCTGTGTTATTTTCAATTATAAAATCTTTACGCAAAGTGTAATAGGCGCGCGTTAAGCGATGCGATATTCGTGACGCATATGTTTAATAGTCCCGCACATCGTATAATTACGCTACATGCTCGGCCAGCACGAGGCTTTAAACTGTATGAGACGGGATTAAGCAATTCAACTTTCGTTAAAATGACGCGCGCATTTGCTTATTTTTGGGGATTATTGAAAATTATAAGCAGCTGACACGCGCGTCTTAAGTTTGGCTTCAAATTTCATTCAGATCGTGGCCATCCCCGGCATCGCTGAAGATGTAAAGCACCGATTTCGTGATAGTATGCTTCTTTAAGGGATATATTGATATTTTCTTTGATGCGTAAATTATGTGGAAATCTAATTATCAGTATTTAAATTTTTTATTTTATTGGTTTCATGGTTTGGAAAATCGTTTTCTCTTTTATTGATATCGTTTTTTTCATTTTTACAGATGTTTTGTTATTTAGAAATCTTTTTTTCCTTTATTTTATAGAAGTTTTAGCTTTTTTATTTACTTAATTTCTGTAAATAAAGTGATTTTAATATTGCAAAAAGAAATATTTTAGTTTTTGATTGTCTTGAAAGTGATTAACTCTAGCAATTCATCGTCATTCTACTAATTAAGTATGCGATTAATTTTTGTAAAAATGTTACTGCGTTATAGCACTCAGTACTTTCTAAAGTTTGACGCCAATACCAGTAAGCAATGCTTCTAAATACCCGGAAGAAACCTAACTTTAAAAAATTTTTGAAATTTATTTTGTAAATAAAATTTATCCTTCAGTTTCAAAAATATAAACAGTGAAAGTTTATTAAAGTTTATTATTAAAGTTTATTAAATTTAAAAAAAAAATTTTAGTAGAAATTTTTTAAATTAATACCTTAATTTAAATTAAATTAAATTTTATTTATTTTGATGTAATTTTAAAAATAATTCTTGTTTATATATACATAAAGTTTTATATTTTGAAGTTTTACATTATGAAGTTTTATATTTGTGAATAACGGAGGCACTTGCATTTTTAACAGTTTTTTGAACCGTCTGAGATAATCTATACATTCTACACAACACGGTGCATGTTTACATAGTTTCGACACAGAATTTCTATGATTTAATGCAAATTTATTTCGGGATCATAATAAATTTTTAAATCGTCTTTTTGAGATTAATTTTTTGTAATTACTAAATTATTTTTTACAACACTTACCTTTGTTCTCGCAGTGATTATCTCACTATTACAATTACTTAATATAAATACAAACATAATAATGCCTAAATTTAATTGTTTATCGGGATGCCTAAATTTAATTGTTTATCGGGATTGTTTATCGGGAGTTTATCGGGATATGATAAAAAACTTAATTGATCGACACGAAGTTTGTTTAATTTTTAATCGTTACATTAAGGATGTATAAATTTATCATCCCTCTTTAAGGCAGATGATTCAAAAAACGCAAGCGTCATAATTATTTAAGTTAGACTGATCTATCAAGTTAACTACAGATATTATTACTTAAGGGAAAACAGTACAAAAAACGTTTCTTGTTTTATTGGCCTTAGCAGTATTGATATAATTATTTTTATTTGTTAAAAATTGAAGTCAAAAAACGAAAAATACAACATAAAGAATTATTATTAATAATGGTAAGACCAATAAAAAAGGAACGTTTTGCACAGAACGTTTAGCAGTCTACCTCTTAACAGACAAATTGAGATATTTTGAATTACGCTGAATTAAAATGAAGATCTATTATTTTATTTATACACTCACAAAAACTTTTTTTTCAGTGTAGCAGCAGATTATGAAGTATTAATGGATTGTATATAATCCAACAGTATTTGCACCTTATGAAAATTAATATTTCAAAGACAACTTAATTTTTCAGAAATTAATTAAGACAAGTCTTTTATAACAATATAAGTAAAATTTTTTATTAAACTTTATTCTGGGAATAAAATAATCGCTTACAAAATTTATGAACCTTTCTTACTGAGGAAAAATTACTGAAAATGAAAAGTATTTTAATTTAAGTTGATATACATTAAAATACTATCATGTTTCATTTATCTAACAAGCGGACTAGAAATTTTAACAGAATTAAATGATAAATGCTCCAACTAGAAATTCAAATTACATGAGTAAGGTATATAAAAAATAATTCAGTAAAAATAGTTACACAGTTAAAAATTGTTCGTACTTCGTAAAAAATTGTTTTTGTTAAGAATTCTATAATGAATTTACGACATTCTTAAATTGATAGTCTATATCTCTAAAAATCCTATTACGCAATTTCCTTTTAAAGTTTCAAGATTTGAATTAGTTCCATTATTTTAAACATTCTTATTATCTGCATTACAATATCATACTGCTCGCTTTTAGAGCGATTATAGTTCAAAACCAATCTGTAAAAGTCTTGTATCTACAAAAGAATTAAAAATTTTATTTTTTAATCATTTTATCATTCATTCGCTCTAAAAAATTTTCTTATTTGTATATTTTGTAACATGTTCTCTCCCTTAAAAGAAATCAACGCAGTAAACGGTATATATGTCACTTTTATCTTGTTTACGCACCCGCGCATCAAGACGCAGCTATAAAAGTCTCGAACGAAGTTTCGCGTACATATACAGCTGTATATACAGCTCAACATCCGCGTTGAACATTAACTTTCATCTGAAGTGACGCGCGAAGAAATCACCTTTAAAAATTTGAAAAAGGACAAAAGGAAGAATTCTCTCATCACTAAAAAAAAACTCTTTGTCAATAAATTCTCTTTTTTAAAATTAGTCAGGCACGCTAATCTTTTTCGGATTTAGTCCAAGAGATTATCATATGTAACAAGCGAGCGCTTGCGCATATTGTCGCCCGCGCACCGACGTTGATTTAGTAAGTCGAAGCTGCTGTTGCGATCAGAAGTGTTCATTGTCATTGCGCGACGATTTTTACTTTTGTTGATCAAAAAAGGAAGAGCTCGGCTAATTCGGGAATTCTCAACGAAATTGATTCCAAAATTAAGGAACTATCATATTTGGTTGGAAGTATGGCAACTGGTTCATGAGTTGCAAAATTGTTTTAGAATTAAATTATATGCGAGATGCTTAATAAAAAAGAGTAGTTTCATTCGAAAATGTATCTATAATTTTAAAATTTATATAATGACTTAAAATATAATAGTTATTTATGCACCAAGGGAGTAAAGTAGGCTTTTATTCCCGCGGGTGAAGTTTGCTGCCCGAGCTTTAGC
>UELX01002292.1:0-32488 GCA_900480035.1 Eupelmus urozonus
AAATTAGTATCACATTTTAAAATACAAGAATTCTATAACAATAAAATAATTACATGAAATATATCGAAAGTTAATTTGTTAAATAACTAATTAATCTACTGATTCGCAAGAGTAAAAGTAATGTCTTTATATATTTTTTTTATTTATAGTAGATCATACTAGCGGCCGGAGATTAGGTTAACTACGGTTGGAGTTGTAACCAAAAATAAATAAAAAAACAAAAGAAAGCATCTCCTCAGCCAATCAGACAACGAATGAACTGTCAATAATAAAATACACATTAATTTTTTATAAAGGGAAAGGGAAATATCTGAAAAATGTTTCAAACACCATAATAGATACATGTGTAATTAAAATATATGTTAAGTAAAATATATTTATAATCGAAGTGAAAAATGTTTAATTTAACCAATTTTAATTTTAATCGTACACATTTTTGATTTCTTTAGAATTTGTAATGGTTACAAAATCTTTTATTTTTTTACTATTACCCTGGTAGAAATTTCCCAAACAAAATTTGTCTAAGTGTTTAAAACTAAGCTAGTGGATGTCTAATTCTTCAAAGTTGGCCATCCGCTGGCCAAAAAATGGGAAACGTTTCTACATAAGCATGGATTTTTTAATAATAATTAAAAAAAAATTAGTGATATAATATTATACTAGTGACGCGATAATGATTCGGCCAAGATTAGAGATTTGTAAGTGGAAATGGGAACTTTTAATTCAAATTCAGATTCTTTTTTAATATCTTCTAATAAATTAGATTTTTTAATAATACAAAAATAATGCATAATTAACAAATTACAAATTACTTCATGTAAAGAAATAGCTGAACGCTTATACGTATTATAAATTTTTGAATAATCAATATACTGTTAACAAAATAAATAATTGGACATTCAAAGAACCAATCATTTCTATATATAATATGAAATATATACTACAAATAAAATATAAAAACTTGTATATAAAATATACATCCTGTGTAAATAAAAATTAGAACAAATGCTGTACGTATATAAGTGTTAGTAAAACATACTACTTTACTCAAATTATGTAATAAATTCATATGCTACAACTTTACTTAATTTATATAATGTAAATTCATTACTATATATTAAATGTAAAATAGGGTTCAGATTTTTAAGAGTGCAGAAACTTTTTGTCAAAATCTTCGGATATTGCTGAAGCATTATCATTAGTATACTAAAGTATACTTCTCGTTACCATAATACAAGACTGATATCGTATGCAAATAGTCATGTACAAAGTAATTTAACGTTAAAAAAATTTTAAAACACTTTTCAACATCGAGCAGTTTAATGTCTCCAGAATAATTTGTTGTCCACGATACTTTTTTAAATCTTATTGCTCATAATTATTTCGCTCATCCTCAGGGCAAAAACATTTTTTCGCAATGTATACTGTAAGTATACCAATTCGTTGATTCAAAATTTAACTGTCACACGAAAAAACACGGTTAAAAAATTCAAAAAATGAGAGCACCACACGCATACACGTTCAAAAATGGCCTTTGTGACATTTTCTATCCACTGGCTTTCAGGCACGTTTATAATTCCGAAGTGAAACGAAAAATTTTTGCCGGATGTTTCGAAACGACTTTCGGTAAGTATTACGATTTCTACACTCTAAGACTTGGAACGAATCTACAGTATACTCAATGGCCCTTATATTTTTCGTTATGCGCACCTGCACTTCGAAGAGTCTGATGTTTCTAATAGTAAAACGTTGAGCACGTGCGTGCCCTGCTGAAACTTTAATTGCGCTATTTTTTATTCATTTTGTCTATGGGATGATGGTACAAGTTTGGCCGTTTGCTGGTTGCACGTGCATTCACCTGCGCAATGAATTTGACGGTTTTACGAAGGATGTGGCAAATGTTTTAGTCGCGCATTTATTACTTTTGGAAGAGTATTGAGGAAATAAGATTTTTACTAATTTATTAGTTTTACATATTGTTTAAAATTGTTAAACGTCATTTCTGAAAAATAAATTTATCGCTGAAAAAGCGAGCTTTTTTTACATTTTATCGGATAAAAATTGATTAATTTTAATGCTGTGTTTAATGTTAGCTAGTTAAAACTTGAACAAGAAAAGCATAAATAATCATAAATTTTTATGAGCCTGATAACATAAAAGTTACATTTTGTGCTTTTACGTTGTAATAAACAGATTTAATTAAATAGTTTAATCAAATTTAAATTTAAAAACTTTAATTATATTTGATTATACGGTTTCAATTAAAAATAAATCAAACTTTAATTAAAAAAAAGGAAATCAGCTTCAGATCGAATCAAAATCAAATTACAGTGATTCATTCTAAACTGTACTATAAACTCTTCAACTCTAGTATCACACTCTATTAACCAACCGCTAACCAACCCATCCACCACTACATAAAGCCTCTCCCAAAATCATCAACAAGCCGCAGTAATCACACAGTGTATAAATATCCCCTCGCGATTGCCAAAAATTAATCAACTCTCAGCCATATCCACCTAACCGATCGAAAAACCGAGCTCGCTCGCATGCATATTACAGCATATACATATACCTACACGGAAGCGCAGCAGCCATATCGCAAGCTGCATACATACGCGTGCGTGTCGCGTGCTGCAGCTTCTCTCCTGGGCCGATTTCTCTCTCGGCTGCAATTAACGTGCCGCGACGAAAATGCCGGCCTCGCAGCTCCTTCGTATACTTATACATGCGTACGTATATACAGGAGGGTATGTAGCCTGACGCATCCGGACACGCGTGCACTTGTGCATATAGCGGCTGCGATGCGTCGGGTCCTTTGTGTCGTCGACGCGCGTCGATGGAAAAAAGAGATTGCGCGCGAGTTCTTGCCAGGAGACCGGAATTTATGGTATTTTTTTGGATGAATTATGGGTGGAAATTTATTTTTTTTTTTTTGGGAGCAGCTGCGAGATGGACGATGAGAGGTTTGATTGGCCGGGTTGCGAGTTGATACTTTGTTGAAATTTTCCTCGTTTTTTTTTTATGGTTGGGAGAAAGGTTGTACGTACTAGGTGTTTGACTTTGGTTAAGCTTATTTGATTAAATTATATTGTGCTAAATTTTAAGTAATGCAAATAAGAGAATATGGTTAGTTTCTACTTGAGTTTTTGTTCGGAATGAAACTTTTACGTTATAAAAAATATAAATCTGTTTAATAATTATTCTCTCAAGGCGTCAATTTTTAACTCCAACGTTGCTCGCACAATATATTAAAAACTATTAAAAATTATTCATAAAACACTTTCTCCCAACACCATAATTTACCTGCACTACCTCAGCACCGACAACAATTACTCGCAAGCTCAAATTAGCTCTTAACCATCTTTTTACTCCTTACAACAAGGACCACCTTAGCCGAGACAAAAAGCCCATGAAAAAAAGGGTGCCGGGCTTCTTGCAAATACGATTTTAACATAATGAGCAGCAGCGCGATTTCATCCTTAAGCTCACGCAACCACTTGAAAAGAGCTACTTATGAATACTCTCGGCGCTCCTCTTTGGATTTGCGCCGCTAAGCCGATCGGGTGACGATTAAAGAGCGCGCTCGACGTGCATAATTGCACCTGCCTTTTTCTCGTCCGCGCAAGTGGATACACAAAAGCGCGCGAGGTAGTTGATGGATGATATACTGCCGGTTACTTTGTCGTGAATTTTGGAGATGGTTTTGTTGAGCGCCGGTGAATCGGAGGTTTTAAAATGGTAAGTAGATAATGAAGGGTTTTATAGTTATGGATATCGGGTGATTTGGGTGTTGTAAGATTTAGGAATTGTTGCGATGCTGTGTTTTTGTAACGCAAAATTAGGTTTTAAAATGGAGATTTTTTTTGAGTTATTGATAAGGAATGTAATACCAGCTGCTGTTTATTTTATAACATAATTATCAAATGTTTTATTTGCATGAATAATAATTATTTATAAGAAACGAGGCATTAAAAATATCTATAATAATTTTCTCGAGGCATAAAACAAATTGCGGTTAACGAAGTTATTTTTAAAAATTAATGAATCCATAAAACTTCACTCAGGCGCACGAACATTAAATAACGAAAATTAATGTAAATTTCTCAATAAACATTAAATTAACATGGCCCACTATATAACTAAGCTTTATTATTATTACTAACTGGATTAAAATGTCAAATTTATGCAAAGATTACATCGAGCCGGCTCGCTTCGCGAAAGCACACCTATACTCAACTCCCGAAATTTTATATACTATTCGGCAATTTAATATACCTCTTACGCTCGCGTATCTCGCACCGAAATCTCCCGAAAATCACTCCGCGGCAAAACTACGGAGCAATTTCGGCGCACACCATAAAATATACTTGCCTCGGCGCCTCTTCTCCATCATCAGCGCGCTCACCCCGAAAATCCTAAACTCACGAGCGTGCAGCTTTCGGCGATAAAGCGTGTCTTGTCGAAAAAAAAAAATTATTGCGTAATGAAGACTTTCGGATCGAGAGTAAAATTCAAATGCGCGAATATCGGAACTCCGAATTGCAGCTTATCCTCCCTTTTTTCGAAAAAAGGGGGCCAATCGTATGTATAAACCGGTGGATATGCGTGTATATACGGCCTCGAAATTTGCATTAATCGAATTACGAAGTTAATAACCGGTCGCCTCGTCATCGCCGCTCGGCGATTAGAGCCGGGCGCCTGCGAGAGTTTCGGCGATGCATAAATAACCGCATCAGCTCGCGACGATTCGAATGCATGCGTGAGCAGGATTTTTTTGTCGTTTCGATAACGATTTCTGCAGTGACAGATTTTTTATGGGAGGGCTATCTTTGGTTTGCGGTCCTTTGAAGAATTTTGAAGTTAAGTTCTGCAGGCGGATGTCAAGCGTGTAAAAATCGGAGGTTATAACATCGTACGATGATTTTGGGATTCGTGAGATAGCGATCTGACTTACGGATTTGCCGACGGCGCATATAGCCGTGAAAATATCGGTCTGAGCACGTATACGATTTCACGTTTGGCCAAGCGCGTTTTTATAGTTTGTTGTAAAGAAGTGCGGTAGAGATTAAGGGACGGCTCCGAAGGTGTAAGTAACTACGTAGAAAGTACTCCGCTCTTTATTTAAGGCCCATTAACTTCGTATCGTTTTTATGCTCTGATACTGTGTAACCACGAGCTGAGACGATTTTTACAGCTTGACACGGCGCAGGTTGCGAAGAACACATGTGCGCATTCAAAATTTAAAGCGAGCTCTCACTTCGTATCGTGAAGTCTTCAATTAGGAGCATCGAAAATTTAGATAACCAAACTTAATACCCCGTATCTTTTATTTTACGAAATACGAAGCCGATCGTCCGACATACGGAAGAGATCGGTTATACTTCAAAAATTACAGATCCCCCTCTAAAGAGGCCCATAAATTCATAAACCAATTTAAAAATCTCAGCTGACTTCAGCACTTCACCCAATATACCCCTCACCGCAAACCCTCGAACTTCTCAACCGACATAAAAAAAAAAATCGGCAAATTGCCCCGGCCCGCATCTCCATTCATACATATCCAGCGAATAAATCACTCCCGCGCACGCGAGTCCACGGACAAAGAAGATTAACTTCAATCCCGTCTCTCCTCATCTACCTGAAGACTCTCGCTCTCTCGCCGGTATATACCTGCTGGCCCCGGCCGATCATCATCCGGCGGTCCTCTCCGGAGATTTAACGAGGCGCGTCCTCTCCCTCTCCTTAAAAAGGTAAAAAAAAAACACACACAGAGAGAGGAGGAGGAGAAAAAAGAGGAGCGAGGATACAGGCGCGTGCTGCGCAGCACGCGCGGCACGTGTGCAGCCAAGGGACAGCAGCAGCAGCAGCAGGAGAAGATGCGATCCGGGAACAGCTGATCCGTAATGGAGAGAGAGAGAGAGAGGTTCGAAAATTCCGAGCTTAACGAGCGCGGCTGCTGCTCTACCTCCTCCTTCTTCCGCCTTTTGGCTTCTCTCTCTCTCTCTCTAGTCTGGCTTTTCGAGAGGCTGCCGATTTTTTTGGGTTTCTTTCGGCTGATATTTTTTTGGATAAAAAACTTCGATAAGACAGCCGCTCGCGCGCGCGTGCGCGCGAGTTGTTGGGTAGCAACTGGCACGCGCTCGTCTCCGATAAAATTATCGGATGTATTAATGAGTTAATTTGGGGCCTTTTTCGACAGCCCGAGCTCGCCTCGAATTAGCGGGCTTCTATATACCTATATACATCTGCGAGCTTTCGGGAGGAAATTTGTTTAATGAGCCGCTTCCTAAAATTCGATATATCGGCATGTATATACGACGTCGCGATCGGCCAGAGGCTGGACAGTCGTAAATATTTATTCGGCCGAAAAGGCAAGGGGATAGATTAAATTTAAAGGGTCTTTATCAATCATTGCCGATCTCTCGCAGTTATTGAATCCGGATTACAGCCGGCTAGGAATCACTTTGGGCGAAATTGCCGGCCGGCAGGAGAGGACGGGCCTGGCCCCCCGAAAAAGCCATGAAATACACCGCTCAATGGATTTTTGACACCTGCACCTGGCGGCCAGCGAGCGAGAGAGCGATGTGGAATACCTCACGCGCTGAGTGCAGGGAGAGGAAGGGTTGCCTCTTAAAGCTGGGTTTGAGATTGCCAGGGAATGAGATCTCGCTTGGTTAAATGGATAGGGCTTGAGATTTTTTTTTGAGGAGATGGAGAGGAATTTTGGGTAATTTGATAGTCATAATATTTGCTTAGGTTCGATTGGGACTAATTCGAATGTACTTATGGCGTTTTGATAGAAAGTGTTTAATGAGTATTATTATAATTTTGGTACGAATATGGTTCGAATAAGTCTATTGGAGAGACTTATAATCTAATCGAGTATAGTTTTGTACTAGTTGACAAAATTTGGATAGATTTTTGAAACGTGTACCATCTTAAGTAAAACAACAATATACATGACTTAAGACGATTTCCTGTTTTCTCCTTGTTCAACTTTAGATTTTTAAACTTTTCTTTTGTAATCTATGAATTTATTCAAAATTATGGCAATTGTCTTAACTTTTGTGCAGAAAGCACACTTATAGCCTTTAAAATATTAAAATATTGAATTATTTGTCCTTACCCAATTTTAGATTTTCAAATTTTTCTCTTAAACAAATCGGTCAATTTACTTCAACAATAAAGTAAAACATTTAAATATTTACTTACAACGTGCGCTCAATAAATACAATTTCGCACTATCAAAAAATTTTTAATTTAAAACAAATAAAATACAATCACTCCCCTCTCAAAACAAAATACCTCCCAACATTACTTATCCCAAACCAGAACCAAAAAGATCAATCCAACAAAACGACTCAAGCATCCCACATCCCCTTAAGCCCCCCGATTTGTAGAGCAGTGCACCCGCTCCTATCTCTCTCCCCATCTCCTTAACTATCCTTTAAAAGTCCCTACCTCTTCCCCCCCTCCTCTCCCCACGTCGGCTACTTCTAACACGCGGCTTCGAGATTCCTCGAAGAAAAGCGCGCACGCGCCTGCACCTGATCGAAAAATCTCATTTTTCCCCCCGAAAAAAAGAAGGCCCTTCTCTCTTTCTCTGCATGGCATTAAGGGGCCCGACACCGGCTGCCTCGGGTGCAATTAGAAAGGTGCCGCGCGTCGCCTGACATAGTAGCGTGCATATACCCCCGGCCCCGGCCGAAGGATGAATCTTGATGCATCAACCCGGAGAGCGCCGATCAGCTGTGCGGGGAGAGCCGGCTTTTAAGCGCGTGTTCAGGCTGTGGCTCTCTCTGATTAATGCGAGGAGACACATGGGTTCTTGGGCGCTCGGTTTTCTTTTTGGTTTATTGTTTTTTAATTATTATGCTGATGAGGCAGCGAGGGCTTGTTGAGTAATTGCTGAGTGCTTTTGCACGGTATTACCTGAATTATAAAGTTACGACATTATTATACGAAGGATATGTGTGTGTATTATAAACCGGAATTTTGGAAGGCGACTTCCTCTTTAGAGTCTCGCATTCAGCAAAGTTCCTGAATGCAGCTCGCTTGTCCGGCTTCGATTTTACGTTTCGATTGTCCCAGTCTCGTTTACGTCTCCGCAGCCGCGCCGGAAAGACGTTCTACTTTTACACCCCTTTCATTCACTCCTTCACTTTCTCAATGACCAGTTTCGCATCCCCGCGAGAGCTCGCTTATAGAGATAGTGTTACTGAGTATAGGGAGGCGTAAGAGAGATCGAGTTCTGGAAGGAATGAATGGGTTTTCAGGGTTAATTATTAGCAGAGAGGTCGAATTCCAATTTTTCGCTGCAGTGAGCTTTTGGAAGCTTTGGCGGATGATTTTTTTTTGCGTCGTAGGAGTTATAATTAATTGATTATTTATAGGCGGATCTTTTGTAATGCGCGTTGAGGATAAAAGATGATGCAGCTGTAATTGCTGGAGTTTATTTTTCATAATTAAATATTCCAGTGATAATATTGTTTGAGAAAATAAGAGAGCAGGCTTTAAACAAAAGATTGAGACTTATTGATATTATTGGAATTTATCATCTTTATAGACGTTAACGATGAGCTTGCGATTTATAATATGCATTATTCATTTTGCGCGCTCGGGCAGCTGCAAAAATAATTTATAATTAAATTCCGCGCGGCAAATAGCTGTAATTTATTTAACCTGAAAATCAAAAAACGTTAAACATGCGAAATTTTTTTTCACCATTAGCATATAATTGTCAGTTTTACTTGTTCACAACCCCGCAATAACAAACGAATTTTAACAACAAATCGACAGAAAAAAACGCAGCAGGAGCTCTCGGTATACACATGGAAACACCTTAATAACAAAACGCCAATCCACTTTCCTTCAAATTTCTTCATCCATTATTCACGGCCAGCCTCCTTTTTTCTCTCACTCAACTCGAATCCAAAGGATCAATTTCAGCGCGCGAAACTCGCCACTTATAAACGCCGCTCGCAACATTGTATCCATCCAGCTTTCGAAAATTCTCTCTAATTCCCTTAAAAAAAAAAAAGCAAAGATAAATCCCCTATAATAACCGCAATCTCGCTACTCTCTCCTTAACGAAAAGCAGCGAGGCAAAAGCAGTCGCCGGTGAAAATTGGGGTGCCGCATAAAGCGCCCCTCGTTTCGCACTTGTCATCGACAGGGACAAAGTATATAGCTACACATACAGCCAATCCTCCTTTTCCCTCTTCTCGAAAGAGCAAGAAAGAAGGAGAGCAAGAAGGAGAGACGCGTGAGCGTACATCGGGCCCCGTAATTATTGGCGTGCGTTATCTAATTACAAGGCAGCCCAGCGACGAGACACGCGACAGACGCGCGCACCTGCCCGCAGCTTGTCGCCGGCTTCCTTGAGAGAGAGAGAGAGAGAGAGTCAGGCAGCAGCGCAAGCATATGACATCCAGAGGAGCGAGCGGCTGCTGCGCGCTTTTTTTCCGAGAGGGCCGATCTTTTTGGCTGTTAATTTGCGCGTGCAGGAGAGAATGCGTAATCGATCGCTGGATGCTGGGTTGCTTTGGGGATGGGGGAGGGGATGGCTAATTATTGTGTTTGTTTTAAGAGCCGAGGGTGTGATGTGTGTTTTTAGCTTTGGCTTGATATGGTGTTTTGAGGTGATTTGTTGGAGGCTGCGTGAGTTATGAGTAGATTTGTAGGTTTGGTGAAATTATGTTATACTTTGTGCTATTATTAATTGTGACACCATCGGCTTTCTTCCTTTTATAAAATTTTCATAATTTTTTGATGATGACATAATAATACATAAATACATATAAAATTAATATCTGGTCTCTGTCGAGCTTGAATTATACAGCTTCATACCCGAAGTAGCATCCTAGTGTCGCTTTATACGCGCTGCACATGGTGCAAAATGTTAAATAATCACTTGACCATATATTACAAGCAGTCGCTGAAAAAGATATTGTGTAACATATTGCACTTCCTTTTATTGCGCAGAATACAAATTTGAATCTTTTGTAGCGCAGAGGCTATATACAGGGCAACATCTGCGCGTGTCAAAAATATATACCACGAAATATTTGAATGGCTAGTCGAGCGTATGCATCAGGAACTCTCGTTTTTGGGTTACGAGCCTTTTTTGTTTTCTTCTTTTTGACTATTCTATGCGTTTTTTACTCGAATTTTGTGATTTCGACAGAAGTAGAAACTTTTTTTCTTTTTCTGAGCGAATAAATTTGGAAAACTTTTTATATAAACTAACGCCCTTTTGTTTACCATTAGGTCATATTTTAAAGAAAATATTACCAATCTCAAACGAACAAATAAATAAACCAGAAGAGCGCACGCGCACCTTGTTCAGCCGCGGCGCGCACTTTTATTTTCTCGCGCCGCGTATGACACTCGAACGATTTTATCACTTAAAAATAAAGGCCTATTAATCAATATTCCCTGAAAGGCCGCGAAAAGGCCGCTGCCTGGAGTTAAGATTAAGCCGCAAAAAAAAAGAGAGTAAAAGAAAGGGACAGGAGACTACTTACTTACATACATACGTATATATACATATACAAGTCGGCCTGCTTGCCGACACTCGCGAGCTCGGGCCAATTAGCATATCATTAAAACGACGCTGCGCGCTGCGCTTGAATAAGAAAAAAAGAGTAATGAAAGGAAAAAAAAAAAATGAAAGTGCCGAAAAAGCCCTATAAATTTGTAAAACACGCTGCGCGTGAAAGAAATACAGAAGAGAGACGCACTTATCCGCGCCATAAATTTTTGCGTATAAATAAAGAATCTTGAGCGAGAGGCGAGCGTTTATATCTCGATCGGTGCGCTGAGTGCAGTGGGCAGCTTGCGCGCGTGCCGGTATATATATGTGTGTATGAAAATCGTTCGAGCGATTGAAAATTGGGTCAGACGATTTAGGGTTGGCCGGGCTACCGATCGTCATACATATCGATTCGAGTACGTGCTCATAAAGATCTGCTTTTTGCGGGTTTGCCTGTGGGTATATGGAGCATTTCGTTGGTGAGTGATGTGGTGGTGTTGTGAATGAGATTATGGTTTTTTGGGTTCAGGTTTTTGTTATTGTAGAGATGCTTGATTTGAAGAAATGTTGATGTATTGAAGGAAGCAGCAAAAGGTCAACAGAAACTATTATACAGTAGAGCAGTTTATGGCGAATTTTTTAATTTTTCACAAAATTACAAATATTAATCACAAATTTAGAATAAATATCAAAAGAGTTTCCGATTTATTTTAAGTTTTAGCTGCCCAAGAAAACTAAAAACACTGTATATGAGTAAAACTAGGAGCTCATTTTCTATCACATTAGATCTTTAAATTTACACAACTTGCTCACATCTATTTCATGTATCATCAAATAAAAAAACCCACACTCATTAAATAATTCATTCAACCAAAAGATCACACTCGAAACCTTAATAATCCAAAAATCGGCACTACATCACAACAAACCTTATCTCACAACAACTCCCCGAAAAAAATTCGACGCGAAATCCTCCATATATACCCACTGCCATCTCCCGCAGCGGCGTTTTAATCGCGCCGAAAGAAAAATTGCCTCGGCTTATGATAGGGTTCAGCGCTGCGAGAGTGGCTCTGCTGCGAAAACCGGCACGGGAGCCGCTAAAGTGCGCCAGTTCGCCGGGCGCGAGCCGGCGTCCATTCATTTGTCTTCTCCGCGCGCACTCGCTCCTTATAGCCTCCATAACCCGAATGGCAAATGATAGCGGCCGGGAGCCGGTAGTCCCCGTTTTCTCTCGTTTATTTCTTCCGCCTCTTCTTCTTCTTTTTGGGTGTTGCTGGTTATTGCGCGGTTGGAACGAGCGACGGGATTTTTGGGATTTTTGTGTGTGGTGTAGATCGGAAGTAAGTTTTTGATGGGTATGGGAGAGATTTTTTCGTTTGGGAAATGGGATTTTTTGTGGTGCGGCGAGCTCTGCTGTTATGGGGGCGTTAAAATTCTTTACGATCGGGTGTTTAACGTATTTTTTGCGGAGGCAGAAGCGTGAAGCGGTTTGTATCCTTTATGGTTGAGTGATTGAATCGGGGCTTGTTTTGCGGACGGTTCGTTTGGTTGTAAGCTTGTCGATTATGTCTTAAATTTAAGGTAACACTAATAGCTGGCGCTTATTTTATTATTATTTAAGTACTGGGTTATGAGGAGTTAAATGTATTTTCAGGAAGACAAGAGCAAGCTGTAACATAGGCCTTACAAGGATTCTGTATATCTATTTTTGTCGAAAATCTATACATTGTGCAACAAAGTACGATATGATACAACGACGTTATTCCTAATGATATATGCATTTTAAGTTTATACAGAGTCTACGCAAACACCTTTACTTAGGATACGTTATCTTAGACAAAAAATCCTGCTCGACAGACAATATCTATACGTAATAACAGTACTAATAACTGTTACACGACCCAAACTTCGTAAAAGAGTCCCAGTCCCAAATCCTAACTCCATACCTAATAACAGCAAACTTCCAACAAGCCGAAACACAAACTAAACGATCTAATCGAAAAAGCATTTCAATACCAGTGTATAATAACAGCCCATCTCACCCACCACACCGTCATTACATCCAAAAAACTCCCATTCCGGACAAACCCACCGTCCGGCAAAAAGCCGCTTGGTCAAAATTACCCGTACCCCACCCTCCTGCTGCTCTCCTCTCTTTTCATCGCTCAAGATCGCCGCGCTTGGGCGCATATTGGCCCCTGAGAGCCTGCACTCGCACATTACCGGCATTGCGCCAACGGTAACATTCGCTCGATTTCCATAATTTCGCTCTCCCGTACATGCTACTTACGTACGCGCGCGCGCGCGCGCTCGCGCATGTGGCACGCGCCCGACATAATTCGTGCACGCGCCACACCGGCCTATATCCAGCCTTTCATCGATATATATGCCGTTTCTCTCTGTCTTTTTCTCCGTGCGCGCGCCCGCAATTCTTTATTATCCCGTTTCCTTCGCGGTTGATCTTCTTCGGTTCTTTTATTTTTTTTTTCCTTCGCTTTTAATGCATCACCGTTGAGGAAACGGTGCTCTCGTGCGGTACCGATGCGTATTGTTTTCCGCCGGGGGTTGGGTTTTCGGGGGGTTGCATAAGGCGCGCGGGACGGGCCCAGGAAGCGTTTTGAGTTTAATGCGAGGGGAGTGATGAAATTGGGGCTGTTTCGCGGGTGGAAGATCGAAGGTCCTCTTGGAGGATGATATCGTTTAGGTTTTGGGTGGGGAGGTTCCATATGGCGATTGTTGAAGGCGTTTTTGGGGTGGGTATGTGGAAAATGATGCAATTGTGGTATTATTGGAGGCGTTTTAAGTAATAGGCGTTTCGTTGCAATCGATAAATTCACCAGTATTTACTCACATAGGAAATTCACCATTCGACTTATTGAATAGAATAATATACCAGAGCACCAGATAATTTTTAAAATAATTTACTTTAATTTGAGCAAAACAATTTTTTTGTAATATTTTACGTCATTCAAATTCTGTTTATATATACTTATTTTATTAAATGTTATAAAATTTTAATTAAGTATTCATCGTGTAATAGTAGCCAAATTTTACTCTACAAGTCCTTTTAAGTATAAGTTTTTAGTTTATAGATACAGATTGATTTGAAAAATAAGAAATAATAGCCATCACTTGATCTACTAATTAAATCTAAAAGAGTGAAAAACCACTTATTCTAGATGTAAATGCACGTGGAATAAGTGGTTTTTCACTCTTTCAGTTTTAAATAGTATACATTTATCGCCAATTTAATTATTCCATCACAACATGAATAGTACAACTAAAATTAGTATCCTCATCTCATCCAAAAAAAATACATGATAATCAAAGAAAATCATGGACGCAATCACAACTGCGAATCTCAAAACCAAAACTCCATCTATCCACCGCAGCTGCATTTACATCCCAATCCCATCAACTAACCAACTCTCAATCAATTCCACAACTCAACGCACCAGCAAACCTCCAGCACTTTATGATAATGCAAACCACCACTCCCACAAAAAACCCAGACACAAACGTAAATCCCAACACCCCACCATACTCTCACAATCCCAAACTACATAAACAACCTTCATTAATCGGCCGCCACCGACAATTTGTTGAAACGACATAAACAACCAGCCTCCACTTAAGGCCCTACAATGTTTCGCAATGCGAACGCACCCGTTTTAATTAACTCACCGATTCGCCCGCTCGAGCATCGGAATATCGTTTCTCCTCCGTAATTCGTATATATACGTACGATTTTTTTCCCGTCATTATCCAGCTCTCGCCCCCGTCGCTCTTGCGTTTCATTAACGAAGCGCAAAAGGCTGAGCCGATAATTGTAACGAGATAAGCCGAGTGCATGAGCACGTGTATATACACTTATATGAAGAAAAGGACGGTTGACAAGTCGCGAGCAAGCGAGGCACGATCGCAAGGTCGCGATAAGCGAATTTACGATATTGCTAGCCGTAAATATTTAGCGGGAAAGGAAAAAGTTACGCCGTGAGAGCGGTTGAGTGTGTGTGTATGCCTAGCGTAGCGGTATAAAGCCGGCAGCTGCCGAGGTGTCGTTAATCGCCGACTGTTGCTTTCCAGGGCGCCAAAGTCGTAATGTAATCGTCGTAAAGTAACAGCGATATGAGGTTATTTTTTTTTTTTATTTTTTGGATTTTGTTATTTTTCGGAGCAAATTGGGATGTTTGGATGGATACTTTGTATACTGGTTTTCGCGGGAGAGGGAAAGCAAGGTGCTTTAACAAATTTTCGATTAATTGTGGATATTGGACGTTGGTTATCGGAACTTTTGGCGTAATTTTAATATTGCGGTGTGACTTTTTTATGGGTTTATATTTTAATATCAATTAGTGAGGTTGAATAAGGAAATTCGCTCAATTTGTTGACGATTTGTCCAATATGGCAGTTTTATTAATTTTGAAAATGCGTTGATAACCGATTTATATTTGTTTAATCTTTGAATGGCGGGAAAACTACTATAGTGCTATAAACAAATTGAAAAATTTGTTTTATTATTGAACAAATCATTATTTTATCGGTTTTTTCATCCTCTACAGATTAAATAGCATGATGAATTTCAGAAAATATCTTTATACGTAGAATTAAACAATTTCTATTAAACAGCCCTCGAACTTGATTTCTCTAAAAACAAAGATTTTAAATTCTAACAACCTCCAATCAAAACGTACTACCGCTAAACCTCACCAACCTATCTCTCCACCCAAACCCTATCCATCCACTTTCGCTCATCTCAAAAATCCATCTCATACCCTCGCCGAAGCAACAAGTGCACAAAGTCCCGTTTTTCCGGTTCTTTCTCTCACACCATCCAGGCTCATAATACTCACTCGCCTCGCGCTTAAGGGCGGCACAATCCCGGAAACCCCCGGCGGTACATTAATACGAGGCTCGCGCGCATGCGCACAAAAGCGCGGGAGATACGCAGGCGACTCTTTGACCGTTACGCGTCGTCTGTATACATATACACGCGGGGGCAAGCGAGACCGAGGCAGAAAGAGAGAGAGAGAGAGAGAGCGCGTTATATTCATCCGGTTTTTGTGCTGGATGAGCGCGCGCGCCGCTGCTGCTGCTGCTTGCCAGATGACACGATGAGACTGCCTCTCTTACCCTCCTTTTTCGCCTGGCCGTTTCTCTTTTGGTGAGCGCGCGAGAGCTCGAGGTATTGAGAGTTAAGCGTGTGTGTGTGTGTGGATATATACGTTATGTGCTGAGCTTCTTCTTCATCTCGGCTCTGAGTGTTTCTATATAGAGACTGGCTGCGCGGGTGAAAGAGAGAGAGAGGGGGCTCGATTTCGCTTTTAATGTGGATTGATTAATTATATAGATTTGGGTTATTAGCTCGAAAAATGAGGATCGTTAATGATTTTTTTTCGTTTGCTTTTTTTGCTTTTGGCTATTAAGTCGGAATGATTGACGGCTGCTTTGCAATTATTGAGCGGCGGAGCACGCGGACTGTTTTAAATTAATTTTACATAGTAAAAGTAAGCGTTTTTTTAGAATTATAATTTTAAGTATATAAATTTTACTGTTTTTCAGGAGGATTGCCGGTCTTCATGTACAAAAGTCTCAAATTTTTAAATTTTAATTTTCTAAATTTCCTTAATCTTTTTTTAACAAAAAAATGATTTTTCATACTGTTTCTAACATAATCTAAATAAATTAACCACAGCAAAGGGCCTAATGGTAACAAAATTTATAGAAACTAATGTAATTGAACGTTTTATCAAACTTTATGAACAATTTTGCACTATTTTATATTTTAATCAAAATTTTCTCAATCGGGAGTAAATAAGCCCCAACGGACAAATCAAAAACTCCCCTCACAAGTCCCACAACGACCCCCACCAAACCTCACTTCCACCCCACCCTCCCTCCACAAAAAATCCCTCCTAAACCCCCCTCCTCTAACCCCACCCTAGTCAACCCTCAGGTTTTCAACCCCAATAACCCAACCATCGCGTACATCTCCTCTCGCTCCCTATACACTCATATACATTCTATAAATACATACATACACACTTCCAGCATAACCGGCGCACGCAAGCGGCCCACCCAATATACACCGCACGGGCCCCGCGCTCGCGCGCAGAAAGGGGCCGCAAGTGTTGTCAGTTCCGCGCGCGCCGAGCGCACCGGGCCTTCCCCGGCGCGCGCGTGTCAGTCGCGTGCCGACGACTGCCAACCGCTCTCTTTCCTCCTTCTCCTTCTCCTCTTCTTCTTCTCCTTTTTGCTTGCTGTATGTGTATGTATATGCCCGCGCGTTCCTTTTTGGGCCTTACGGCTGTGCTGGGAATCGGGTGCTCTCTCGGTTTTTCTTTATTTTTGATGGAGCTGGATCCTAGATCTTGATGATGCTGAGATTTTTGGGTTGTTGGTTTGGTGCTGCAGGCGGTGAGAGTTTTTTTTGGGTGAGCGAGTGTATATGCGGTTATCTTATCGGGTGGGAAGTGTGGAGAATAAGTAATGAGGCTGCGCATGAGATTTACTTATGCGTAACGCGTACGCTAGGTGTTACTTTTCGCACTGTCTCGGTTGTTTTCTGGGTTATATAGATTGTGGCTTGATATCGGTCGAGTTTTATGATTGACTCGCTCAACCGACTTTTTTGCAGCAGGCGCCTTATCGCTTATCTGCTTTATCTAAATTTCTGAAATTTTAATTTATGTATAATCACCGATTTTTCGGAAACAGCGATATGCATCTTTGTACAATCCAATCCGGATCTTTCACATCGCGTGCCAGCGTAAATCTAAAAGTCCAGCTTTGTATATTCACGGACCCAAATAAGAGACCGTATCTTCTGAACCTATTTACACAGGAGATACGGCTGTTTCATTCCAAGCTTATAACGTCAATGCAAATACATCACTATATCCTTAAACCATAAGTAGTAACAGTCAAGCACATAGAGACGCGCGCATTACTCTACATAGACCACAGTGCATACATGTACTACTAGCGCTCACATAGCTCGCCAGCCAAGTAGTAACAGTAAAGCTACAAGCTCAAAGTCAGACGCACACATGTCCGCAATTACGCGGATATATTCCCTTTCCCTTGCATTTGACGAACTTTAATTGGGCTTTTTGCGCGCGCGTCATTCCACAGTGGCGGCCGCGGGGTTGACTCATTACCAGCGATTACGGCGTTGCATGCATCTCCGGAACTTTGTTATTTATGTCTCTCCAAAGTAAAATCATGCGCGGTATGAGATATCATAACTCCGTCGCTAATTAATAAATTATGACTTTCTAATTAAATTATTTAATTAAGTCATCTCTCTCTCTCTCCCGCATCGAGAAAACATTAATTTCCGTACCCGTTGAACCGCCGATTTACTCGGAGTGTATATAACTTCAATTACGAATTTTCGACGGTTTTCTGTTTCAATATTGATACAATACTGGCCAGATATCAGCTTACCCGTGAACGGTACTCGATTCGACCGTGAAATAGCTCACTCGAAATTCCCGTAAAGAAAAAAAGGCGAAAGAGAGAGAGAGAAAAGCCCGAAATGTATACCTTCGGGCCCGCGCGCAACCCTCAATCAGCGGCGCATCATCGTTTCACGGATCCAATCGAAAATTCCCCTCTCCGCTTTCTCTCACTGGCAAAAGGCCTTAAACACACGCCTCGAGACCTGAAATTGAAATCTCACATCGGCGATCGAACCATCTTCGCTCGCACGCTAGAGATTTAGATCGCTCGGTCATCTGCACGCGTGCACACATACATGAAGGACGACAAACCTCCGGGAAGGCATCGAAAAAGCCGCTTTTTACGTATATATACAAGGCGCGTACAGAGCGCAAAAATGCGATCGTCTCGTTTTTTACCGAGCCGCAGATGCGGAATACGCGGGGCCCAAGAAAGATTAATGCGACAATCGATGCCGCGCGGCTTTTCTTTTTTCTTGCTCTCTCTCTCTCTCTCTCTGGCAATTTTGCTGCATCGCAATCTGCAAGCTGCGGTGACATGTGCGCGTGCGGCCTGAATATTTCGCGATGTCAATTCTTCATTAAACGGCCACAATTACCCGGGAGCGCCGTTTTTCCTTCGAAGCGCGCGCGCGCGCGCGTCGGTCTGAATTAATGCGCGTCAGGTGAGAGTAGCTCTTTTGCAGCGTGTGTCTCCTGGCGCGTGCACGATAATATCCCCCCAGTGTCTGTGTGCAGAGGTATAAAGAGGCGCAACGGCGAGAGAGCCGATCGCGAGATTGCGATTGCGATTGCGCACGCGACTCTGATGGGGATTATATATGTGTATGCAAGGCGGGAGAGGAGTACAAAGGGAACGGTCAAGTATATATACTTGGCGGGCCTGTGTCGCGTGGCGACTGTCTGTGTGTCTGATGAGGCAGGAGTCGGTCTGGTTATTATGTAGATGCGATGGGTTATGGATCTGTGAAGGACGAATGTCGATGCGTGGTTTGGTGATGGAAAGATGGACTTGCTTTTTGGCGGTGTTTCGTTTTTTTGGAGTGGATTGAGGTTAGGTGTGATGTGGGGTTCTGTCGTATGTAAATTGGTGACAAATGTCGATCGCGTTTCTTGTTTGACTGAAGGTTTGATTGGTCGGTTATCGCGATGTGCCAGTGATCCAGTAACCTTTTTGCTTGCTGTTTTAATTGCGATATGATGTGAATTAGATAGTTGATAGTTGATAATCGGTAGTTTAATTAGTTGAAGAATTTCTTTTAGATGTTGATACACTTTTTAAATAAGGTTTATGATGATTAGTTTAAAGAGATTAATTTAAAGTTAAAAAGCATTAAAATTCCACACATCAGAAAAGTTAGTAATAACAAAAATGCAAAATATAAAGAAGCAAGTAATTTTGCCTCACAAGTTTTTCTTTTCTTCCTGTACTTGCCGTGGAAAAGTTACCGATCTTTATGATTAAATAGTCTAGCCAAAGTCTCGTGTATAGTAAAAAATAAATAGTCTGTCTTACTTTTGGGAAAGTCTAGTCCGAATCTTGATTAAATAGTGAGGAAAAAGTTTCGTTAGTATAGTAAAGTCTGCATAATATAAAGTTTATGTTCCACACTTTTTAATAAAAAATAAAAAGTCAATCTAAAAATGTGGCATTTTATCCAGCAAATAAGGTATGGATTAAAGTCTAGTTATAAATCTGGTATTTCAATTTTAATAAAATCTATTATTAAAGATTTTTGATAAGTCAAAATAAAAAGTCTGAAATAGTTTGAAATCATCTCACCTGTAAAACTCTGATCAAACTTTGACAAAATCCAAACTATTTTTATACGGAAATCGTTATAGACAACAGGTTCAAAAACAAACTCTCCTATTCTCATAAACCAAACCTAATCCCAAATAAACCGTCCACCACATCAAATCCCTCGCCAACAAATCCTCATCATCAAATCCTCGAGCCATCCATCTCTCTCCTTGCACCAGGGCCAAGTGAAAGTCCTTCGCTCCTCTCCATCCTCCGCTCTCCTCCCAGCCATCGTCCCCGACCAAACCGCTTCTCCCTCGGCAAAAAAAAGAGCCGACGCACGCACGCGTGGCGTCACATTATCGTCGTCATAATTGACTCCTCGCTCTTTGTCTAAGGTTTCAAAGCAGCAGCAGCAGCAGCAGAAGCTCTCCCCCACCCTCAAAGGCAGTTTCACGCTTGGCGGGCTCTCCACCACGTGAATCGCGGTGGTGGTGCTTCATTTAATCAGCCGCGCGTGGCCCCCGTCGAAAAAAAAAAACAACAACGCACGGCTATATACACGTAGAGTATCCCTTCCCTGTATAGAGAGAGAGAGAGAGACCAGGTGTTGCTCGCTCGCTCGAAATCGGCCAACGGCACCTTCTTTCGGCTCTTCTGCTTCGCCGCCCTCCGCTGCCTATATGCCTGCATGTATATACAGCCGAAGAACCTCTCCAGCGGAGCAAGCGTGAATTAAAGTCCGATTGTGCGTGGAGAGGGGGGAGGTTGGAACGCGCGCCCCACACCCCCGTTAGAGGCTAACGCTCGGGCTGATGATGATGGGACTGGAGCGGCGGTGCCGTTAGGAAGCGGATTAGAGGAGCGTTTGATGAGGCGCCTTTTGACACAAGGGCTCACGCGATGTATGTGTGTGCTGGGATCTCCGACGGGGGGAAAAGTCAATTATTTTGTGGACGGGGATATGTGTGGGATGAAGGGGTGAGGTTTAAACGTTTCGACTTTTGGGTTATTGGTTTTTGGTATTTTCGGGTGGTGGACAGAGGGTCTTCTGGGGATGCTTCTGGGAGTTGGTGGTGGGATGATGAGAAAAGTGGAAGTTTTGCAGTGTTTATGTTTGATGTACAAAGTGTAGGGAAGAATTTCATTGATGGTGCTCTGGCGTTCCGTGAAATCTGCAATGTAAAGAAAACAAGCTATAAATATCACGATTTACGTAATAATTTGTTTTGATGTTATAATATGGAAAATAATACAAGAACAGTGAAAAACATTTTATAGATAACATATAATAGTCTTCAAACTTATCCTGGCTTAAAATGCTCTCCATAAACGTCATCGCGGCAATTGAATAATATTTTTGAAAAAAACTTGTTTTTTACTTTCACAATAAACCTTGCCTTTCAACACCTTGCACAATAGTTAACGCGCCATCATTCAAACACCCACGAAAAAAAAACATAAAAGCTCACGAAGCCCGCTTGGAACAATTTGCCTACCCAAAAAAGTATGCCTATACACCTTCGCAAAAAAATTCCCGCTCATCCATACACAAACCGAGCCCCTAAAACTGCACCCGCACCTTAACGCTGCCAAAAAAAAAAGAAGACACAACCACTCCGCGGGTATATATACAGCCCGCTTCAAACATTCAAAGCCAATTTGTAAGCCGAAAAAAACAGTCTCGCGCCCGTTTTTCCCTTCCTCTATCCCTCTGGCCTCCGCCTCGTAAATCAAGCAGCTCGAAAACTAGAAGTTCTTACGCCAGGAAGCAGCGGCATGCAAAAACTGTGTCTTTCCACTCTCGTCGATGCATTATTCAGAGACCTGGCTCTCTCTCTCTCTCTCTCGTCGAACACCTAACACCGCCGGCCAAGTGTATAGGCGATTTGAGAGAGCCCAGGCCTCGTGTGTATATGTATATGCATGCACCTAACGTAGCGGCAGCTGCTGCCTGCGCTGGTGGCTTCTGCGCGCTTCTTCTTTGAGGCTAACCGTCCCGCGGCGCGGCCGGCACACGCCCGCGCGCGAGCCCCGATCTTTTGGGTGTGTGTGTGTGAGTGAGAGAGCGACGATGGCTCGCTGCTGTGAATGACCGACGGGTGTAGGGGTCGTTGCGAGAGGGACTGGGAGGGAGGCTTTTTAAGAGGGATTTTTTCGAGGGGTTGGGCTTTTTAGATGCGGGAGGGGTGATAACGGATTGCGGGTTGGGTTGTAGGGAATGTTTTAGTTTTTTAAGGTTTTTGATTGAGTTGGCGGTGGTTTTTGTTTACTAGTTTTTTTGAGTTTGGTTTAATGGTTTGAAGTAGAGGCGATGTAGGTCCTAGTTAATTTTTTATGTACATAGAGAATTGATAGTTGAGCATTCATTCTGATTGCGCTTGTTATCTTGTTGTACATGTCTATATCAACGTAACGATTAGTTGCTTGACAAAGAGCTGACTTATAGACACTTGGCGCTTATTAATTAAAAAATACTTATTTTTTCACAATGTTTTTTCGATGTTACTTTTACGTAATACTGTACATTTACACGTCACATGCCATACTCAATAGAAACTTGTAATTAGATTCATGATCTCTTTCCTATTTACATAATAAAGTTCATTATCAAATGTCTAAATACAAAACTATATGTTTCTTGTTTTATTATACGTATTCAATGTAACATAAAAAGCTTTCTAATTTATAGAAGAGTACACATATGTCTATACGTTGAATCAATATTTGGTACAACGATATTTTTGTTAAACTCATAAAGATAGATAAAACATAGAATTCTTAACGATTGTTATGTAGGTTGATGAATAATGTAACAAAATTCATATCTGTATGGATTTAATAATTTAAATTGTTAATTAATACTTCAAAATTAAACTGTAATTAGTAGAAAAAGCATGAAATCTAATTACGTATAACCAATGAATGTATATTGAAATGAATTCTTGATTTGATTAATTTTTTTCATTTAGTACAGCTTACTTCAAAGATATTCGAGATTTACATCACAATAATTATTGTTCCTGCAACATTTTTGGAACTGAATTAGCGTAATTAAACAAATTCATAAAACTGACATCTTTTTCTATACATCTACTTATGATGTAATTCCTGAATAACCATTATGTGACATAGTTATAAGGAATTACAAATATGTAACTTTGAATTGAATTCTCACTATGACAAAAATACACATACTTTTTTCTAAATATCGTCTTCTCAATAGCGCACCAGTGTCTTTCCGAAAATTTTTAACGCCATATCCTAAACTCAATCACTATTTCTCAATAATCAATGTTTCAATTAGAAACTTTATCTTTACATCTCTAACTCTTCTTTTTCTAATCTCTTTCCTGAACAATCACCTTTTCACCATCTCTTCACTTCTTCCTTCATTCCACCTCTATCCCATTGCAATGACGACTGAACGCCGACACTTGGAAAAAGTCGTTAAAAGCTCGGCGTGTGCTGGGCCAGGCATCGGGCCGTAAAACATGTCAGGCCTTGCAATCGGTAGTCCCCAGTGTTAACAGCCTGCGCGTATATGTGTGTGTGCCGGAACGAAAGAGAGACAGGCGCGTGCGGGATGAAGAAAGATGGGATTGGATATATATGGGTATACCTGGGTAATGCTGATTTTTCGATAGTTTGCATTTATTGGGTCCAGATGAACAAGATGTTTGTGAGGTTCAAGAAAGAAGTTTCTTTAAGAAAAGTAGTAAAGTAGTGATTGTTGTTGCGATATGATTAACTAGTGACTATATACTATTACTAGCGGTCGTCCAAAACATTACAATTAGAGTTTTGATTTAACAACTTTTTGTTTTCTCAACAAGTTTTCTCAGATAGTCTTTTTAGTTTGGATCAGTAGAAGCAACCCATTTAGTATAAACTTAACATGAAATCTTAAACGAATATAGTGACAAACTTGATTCTCCGTTAATAATAAATATCAACTTTCAACAAAATACTGTTCCTTCCCGCCAAAAAAATTCATCTCTAAAAAATTTACCTACCCTGCTAAAAAAAATTAGAGAATTCAAATTATGCGGTCCACGCTCTAGCGCGTGCAACAGTGCCAGGCCCAAGCATGTACACACACGATGAGAGAAGAGGGCCCAGTCGCGTGCCGGCGCGTGCCCCTCAGGCCTTCCCTTTTACTTTACTTCCTTTTTCGAGTAGGGGCCAGGGATTATATATGTGTGCGCGGGAACTGTTTTATGCATGTACCCACATGCGAGCTCGGCTTGGTATTCTCTGGTACCTTTGACTTTTTAACCTGAGGTTGTCTTCTTGTTTTTTTGTTTTAGTTTTTGTTCCGGTTTTGGAGGTTGTGTTTGAGAGGGTTGAAGATGATGGTGCTTTGTGCAGAGTGTTTTTTTATTATGAGAAGTTTTTTAGGTTGTTACGCTCGCTTATTGAAAAAGTTTTGAAGAAGGTTAGTTAGAATTTTGGTATATTTTAATTTGAAGTTCGAAAAAAGGAAGTCAATTTTTGATGGTAAAGTAACGCTTTCTAATTGTGAAATATTTGATTACTAAAGAGATCATGGAAAGAAGTGTGAAGTAAATTAATGCATATGTCTGACCAAACTTTATACATATCTACTGATTTTATAATATTTTTAAAACTTTTAATCAGCGCATCTTTTTTTAATTTTTACACATGGACACTAGAATCAATGCCAATTATTAAACAAGAAATTAAACATAACAATACCATGAACTTCACATTGTTTATCACGAAAATTTGAAACACACTTTTCCCTCTCCACTCCTTTATGTCTCACAGAAAGAAAAAAAAAAGGAAAATTGATTAATAATAAAGCGTGAAATTAAGAGGCTCCAGTTCTAAGTAGCATTTGGGTATGACGAATTTCACCCCTCGCTTAGACCAAAAGAAGCGCAGTAGTAGCAAACAAAGCAAATTTATCGATTTCCCGGCACTATGTAAGCCCATGATTCAGAAGATTTAACACGTGTTCCTGAAACAAATAGATGAAACGGCGATATATCATCCTGACTTTGATAAAGGAAAGAGCAGAAGGTATATAATCAAGGTAGCGCTTTGGGGGCATGATTTCAAAGCTCTTTTTATTGAAAATAGAGCATTTTCTTTTGAAGTGTATAGCTTAAAGAGGGAAATCAAATTTATTACTGTATTAATCATGATAATATAAGAATAGATTCTTAAAATCTCAAGTGCGAATAGTTATTTAGGCCAGAATAACGTCAATGATTGTGAGGGGAAAAAGTGCTTGTAATCATACTATTCATAATAAATAATTTTTATCGCATTATGCTTTAGAAAAGTTACCTGCAGAGATTACTTATAAAAACGAATAAAATTTATCGTGTTAACATCAAATTTACCAAATAAAAAAAGAAAAGAAAAAGATTGAAGAAATCTCATCTATCTACTAACATCTTTCCAACGTGTCAACATTGAATAAATAATAAAAAATTACTCCATTAATAAACAAACGTTACAAAGTCTTCAGCTTATAAACGCACCACTTCAACAAAAATCCATTTCAACCCTCACAATTCACCCATCCCATCATACCAACATAAAATCCAGCCGATCAATTCCCATAACTCAGAACAAAACTGCATCCATCCCTCTAAACCCAACGCCTCCTCCCTAAACCCATCCCGGCAATCCCCCCAGAGGCCAGGTGAAAAGCAAAACAAGGAAGCTCCACGCTTATATATCCCGAAAACTGAAAATTAAATATCCTCAGCCCCCGGACTAATCCAGGTGTCGTTAGCGCAATCAAGACTCGCTCCGTTTCCAGCTCGGAAAGCACAAGCCGAGGCCGGCTCTAGCGCGGCAGTTGGCCATCAGGGGGAGAAAGCCCTTATGGGCGTGTTGTCTATGCATGCCGCGAGGACGCATCATATGCAGGATGGGTTTTAAGCAGAAGCGCGTTTTTCGTGAAAAAAAAAAACAACGCCGCCGCTGGTTTGTCAGCGAAGCGTGACTATATGCACTGGGTGTATATACTGGGGTGGTGGACGCGCGCGCGCGTGGCATGTGTCTGTCGCGTGCCGGTGCGCGTCGAGGTGCGTGGATGGGTATGGGAGTAGGGGATGTGGTGTTGGCTTCGCGGAAGGATGATTTTTCGGAAGCGGCACTGTGAAGTGGTTGGAAAAACGCGCGGATCGCGAAACGATGGGTTTGGGTGGTTTTAAGTGGGGGGAGGTTTGTTGGGGATGTGCGAAAACTGCTGAGTTATGTTTTGATGATCGGTTTATTACCGGTTTTTTTAGTTGAGACTGAAATCGCTGGTTTCGCGATGTTATATTATTTTTGGTTACTCTATAGTTACTAATATTGTTATTTTCATTATGCTTTGAAAAGGTAAAGTTTTAAATTTTGTATAAAAGACTTATTAGCTTGTTTAATTGAATAAACTAATAAATAAAATAAATTAAAGAAATACTAAATTTTATCGTAATATTATTTTTGTGAGTAGTCAGCTGTATTTACAAAAATCCGAATTAAAACAAAGTTTCGAATATTTATATAACTTTACAATAAAAAGTTCTTATCACAACCAATCTCCATTCCCAAAAATAAAACAAAACGTTAAACATCAACACGCCAAATTAACAATCACCAATCAAGCCCTTAACTCAATAAACCCCCAAAAAGCCGCGGAAGCAAACGAATTATCATCATCCCGTCAAAGCAACAAGCAAAAAAAGCGCCACATTCAAAAGCCTCTAAATTAATACTCGAATCTCTCTTCCCTCTCTCTCCACCCAAGCCACACGCGCCTTCCGCGCATTCCCCCGCATACACAGAACCGTCTTCCCTCCGCTAAGCGGGCCCATAATAAGGAGGCGCAGCCAGCCAGCCAGCTCGAAGAAGTCAATTCTCGGAGAGGGCCCAAGTGCCCACGCACCGTGCGGGCGTACAATATATACATACAACCCCGCACACACACACACACACATACACACACACACACGGTGAAGATGGGGGTGACTGGCTGGGCAAGAAGCAGCCGGTGGGCCCGTCGTGTGTGTATATGTGTTTGAATGCGTAATTTTTTAATTTCCACCGACGAGAGGGCTTTGACCATGCCACCTGCCAGAAGAAGCGGGCTCTCGGGATTAACCGTGACTCCCGAGCGCGCGCGGAGAGTGGGGGGGAGAAGACGGTTGAATGCATAAGCGAGCGAGCGAGCCGTTTAACCATCGGCGGCTCGATTTTTCGATGCTTATCGGCGATAAGAGCGCGCGGGGCCCCGAAGAATGCGAAGCTGCGCGCAAGGCGGCGCGGGGCTCGGAGTGTATAAGAGAGCGGCGCTCTTCTTTTTGCCGGCCGGTGCTTGAACTGGATTTCTCGAGGGTTTTATTTTTTCGGGAGGGAGATTCTGGGTGTATAGGGATGGGAGGGTGGGAGGGATTCGTGAATGAGGTTCGTTAGGGGCTGAGGTGGGGGTGGAGGTTATTGTGGGGAATGGTGGGGTGACGATTGGTTATTTTTGTTTTTATTTTACAACTTGTTGGGTGAGTTACATGGTTAGAACATTAAATAGGTTTTAGTTACGGCCTAACTGGTTTTTTTTAATTGCTAATATAATTTTGGTGTTAGTTAGGATTCAATACTAGTTAGGGTTTACAAAATTTTGAATGATTAGACTAAACTAATTAATTAATTTATTATTTGGATAATTTTTTTTTAGTATAAGTCATAATAATTTTAATACTCTAATAAGTTTTGTAAGCATTTCTGTTTATTATTGTTATAGCACAGCAAAGTAAAAAAAAATTAAAAATTGTCTAATTATTATGCTTTATCCTTATTCTCTTGTCACATTTAGTTAACTATTATTTGAAGACTAATATCGGTCTAATATATAATTTGACAATCTAATTCTAGCTAATTAAACTTTTTCCGGATATACGCATTGTTAAAAGCATATTGCACTTAACAAAGTTCGAAAAAGATTCGAACTCCTGACCCAAATATTTCCAATTCACACCACCCTTTCACGCAATCCGCACGTCCCATATACGTATATATAAACTTTCCATCTCTCTCTACCTGCAACCTGCAGCAACCTATTACCTCGAACCCGACAAAATGTTCACATCTCACACCATATCAGCGAACAAACCATCTCCCAGCACGACAAAGGACCTCCCAACCGCATTACCACTCGATCTCCTAATGAGGCGAAAGCACCTCTGCCGAACAATGAACCATCACGCTTGGGAAAGAAAGCCCAGCGATCGAGCATATATACATATATATAACGGTCTTCGCGCAGCGCGCCTCGCATAAAAGAACTCTGCATTCAGACGCTTAATATACGCTAGCTGTATGCATGCACGTCCGCGTCGCGCCTATCGGTGAGAAAAGCAGTTTTCGTGCGCGGTCCGCGGCGCGAAACCGCAAGGAAAAAGGAAGAGGACGAGGCGACGTATATGTGTATTGCGCGTCGAGCTGCGGGCGTCCGGTGTGTTATTGTAATGTATGTAGGTGAATATGCGCGACGGGTCGATAATTCGAATGTTACAAAATGTATATGCGTGAGTAAGAGCGCGGGGGATTTTGCACGGTTTTTCTGCCTTGGGTGTATAGATAGAGCGCTGTGCGAAAGTTTGCTCGATCTCGGCCGGATGTGTTCCTGGGAGGTGAATTATTGAGAGTTTGCTGGGTTGTATGTTAAATCGTGGTGGATTCTTTGCGATGTGTTAATTTTTAAGGGGGGTTTAAAGGCGGGGGGTTGAGTATACTTAAATAAAGTTTTTTTATTCTAGTTGCAGCTGTTGTTTTAGGAGGTTTCCTGAAAAAACAGAGGGTAGAAAATCTTGAAGCAAAAATTGTATGCAACATTGGTGGAACCAGTTTGACTGTTTTAAAAAATTACAAAATAAATATGAATAAATCCATATAAAAGATTAGAGAATAATGACTTGCACAGACCACATAAATTAGACCTAAAATATGGTTAAGCTGAACTGCTTAATTTTTCTACTCGGACAGAATATTAATACTTTAATATTATACGATAAAAATTATTAAAATTTTCATTATTTACATAAATATTAAAGACAAATTTTGTAAGACAATAAAAATTAAAGTTTACGATAAGGTTATTTATTAGGTTACGAAAATGTATAATGAATCACCTTGATACAATACATTAAAAATGTATACAAACAAAATACAGAAATAATAACACATGAGTAGAACTGTATTGTTGAAAAAAAAGAAAAATAAAGCTCAACCAAGTATTCTACCAGATATATAATCCACCTACAGGCATACATCCGATGAAACTGCAACCTTAGCTGTATGACGCAACATCCCAAACTAAAGAACACCTCCCAGCTCACATCCACAAAAGTACCCTCCGCAACACCGAAATTTCTCCCTCCCCCCTTAGCCCCCTTAAAACATCCAAAAAGCCATAAGAAAGCCAAAATCGCGTGACGCCAGTGGGTCAAGGCTCGCTTCGTTACTCCAATTTTTCCTTCCTTTATATTCCCCAATTCAAGCCGCAAGCGAGAGAGATTTTACACTTCCTTCTCCCATTGATGCCGGCCACACGCGACGTATATTCATTCATTTTTCCCTTTCGAGACAGCCTGGAACTCTCCTTTTAGCGGCTATGTACGCGCGAGTGATGAGCAACAAGTTGCTCACTTCCGATCTTGCGCGAGAGCTCCGCTATACACTTTGCATACACTTTAATCGCGGATGTTCAGCGGGACAATGCCGACTGTTACGAAAAGTGTCGGGCCATTTTCGGGGGGCTATTATTCGGGGAGAGACCGGAAGGGAGATGGGGAGGTTGGTTATTGTCCGATATGGCTTGTGACACGGTTTTTGCCTCATTGGGCTGGTAAGTGGATCGAGGATAAAGAAAATGTATGTAATTTTTTTTTAGGTATGGTGAAAATGAAAGTTGTGGTACAAAGGGTTTTGAAATTTTAATGAGATTGTAGGATTTTCGTTTGTTAAACGCGTGTTAAATAGTTGTGTATACAGTTCTAGAGCAATGCATAATTTAGTATTTGAAATATAAATACGATAGTATATTGAAAAATTGGTCGTGAAGTTTCAATTGCTTTGCAGATATGAGCTGCGTCCGTAACGATTTTACTTCACCTTGATCTAGTCTACGCATTTTGTTATCGGCTAAAATAAAGCTGCAGTGACTGGTGGACTCGCTAACTTGACTCCAATTTTCTATATAATCGCATGATTGCAGACATAATTGGCCAGCGTCCAGGCCACGCTTAATTACCGTGTTCCGACGACTTCTACTACTTTAAATCCAGCGTTGAAAAAAACAAGTTTAGTTTTTTCGTTTTAAAATGTGCAAAATATTTCATAAAATTCTGTCTCTAAAAAAATCAAAATTGATTTGTAATTTTCCCTACTTATTTTTCGTTTACTTGTTCAAAAGTTCGTTAAGCCAGTGACTTGTTGAACTATTTTTAAATGTCTTTATCTTAAAAAAAGTTTACTTATCTTTGCATCGGTAAAGATTCCTCAATTTTATTAAACTTGCGCTTAAGTTTATAGAAACATCGACCAACAACACTTAACATTTATTCTAAAAATATTTACAGTGAATATAAAATTAGATTTGCAATCAAAAAAGTAAATACCCTCTCACTCACTCTCACTCACTCAGCAGAGAATTAAACTCTCATATTATAAATCCATCCAATACAATAAAATAAAAACGTCATAATAAAACCATTTTTTACCAACCCCACCGACAATCCATTCTATCGTGCGAATCAGCTCTCTTGCGGTTTCAATAATATTTTTCAGCCTTGAACCCCGGCTCGCAACAATATCCAGAAAATAAAGAAAAAAAACATAATAACAACGTCCTTTTGATTATCACGCGAGCCTACCAATATCAGAACCGCACCTATTCCCCCCCGTGTGAATTCACATCGGAGCATAATATGCCAAAGAACGAGAGCAGCGCTCACAAAAGCGTCTCGATTCGCCTGAAAGGGGGAAGAACAGCGACTTTGTCTATTCCGACTCCAGCTGCTTACAATCTTCCTCGCATCGCGTATAAATATTTGCCTGCAATTTTTTGGCGCGCCGATATGTACGTGCATATATACGAGCGTCCGGCTCGGACAATGCCTATATATGACAAAACGCTCGGCAAGAGTGCACATATTGCGTCGTGCGTGTCGCCGCTGTATACGAGGAAAAGAGTGTCTCGGCATTCTTGGGAGATGGAAGGCTTTAATGCAGCCCGTTCGCCGAAGATGCGATGGAATTATAATACATGCAGGAGAGCGAAACAAAGCCGCATGAAGAAAAAAAGAGAGGGAAAAAAAAATGGATGTGTGCGAGAGAGGAGAGAAGTAGCGAGAAAAGCAGGGGCTATTGTGAGCGCAGCTGTTACCCAGTTTTCCTCTTTCTCGCTCTCCGACATTGCGATGGTAATTGCTGTATTGTCCGGCGCGCGAGCGCGAGCTGTAGATACCGATGCGCTTAGCTGCCGGAGCGATGAATGCAGGTCTATCTTGAGCTTATTATTGTGGAGTTGGCTTTTTTTTTAGAGAGGTGCAGTGAGGCGGTTTTCTAGTTGCTGCGGGGATATTAAGGTGGCTGATTTTTAAGATTTTGGTTTAGCGAATGGGTTGGGGATGCTAGTTGTTTAGAAGGAATTTGTTCTTGGAAGTTTCGTGATTGTGATTTGAAATATGTTTTTTATTTTTTATATTCAGAAAATTTGTAATGAAAATCCTTAGAGCTTAAATTAATAAATTAATAAATTTTACTGTAAAAAATAGGCAAGGTGAAGGTCTTTATTTTTTGTTTAATGTTATTAACAAATCAGGTATAATAAGAAAGAATACGAACGAATAATACGAACCTTTCATAAAAGTAATATTATTCACGTTGTTACGAGAAATTGTCGAGAATAGCCTTTAAATATAAAGAAAATCGCTTATAGAGATCGTAAAAGTAACGAATTACCATTCATAATTTCTACGAAATAAGAAAAATCGTTATTTCTACGAAATAAGAAAATAATGGGAAGAAAGAACGTAAAAAAAGACGCGGCCTATTAACCCCAGGTGCGCAGCAGTAAGGTAGTCTAAGAAGGTAAGTATACGTTGCCTATTAGTCTAGTTTTAGATCTAATTTGAATGTCCATATGTTTATTTCAGTCAAAATGTATATTTCATCTTGGATGATAATATGATTGAAAATCGTATTTTTATTGAATTTTTTCAAGTATGTAGTATAAAACTTTTTTCTTTTAAATATAATATGGTATTAATTTAACATTACGTTTTATAATTCAGACAACAAACAGCCAAATAAAAATCCTGTCAGATTTTAGAAAGATTTTTCTCTTCTATAAATTAATATCTACATCTTTATACACCTACGAGAGAAAAGTTTCAGTATAATTTATATGTACATTAACTAAATTAGCGCAGCCGAATGTGTACTAATTTAATAGGCAAACTGTTGACAGGAAAAAATTTGTTAGAGCCTATAGGAATGTTACAGCTAAGAATTAATAAAATAGAATTTATTTGGTTTGAAAGAAATTCTACCACGCTCAATTAAAGTTTAAACTTATAATATAGCTTTAAATTCATAATACATACTATTTCTTAAAATTTATTGCAATTGCGCTCAAAACTCACGAAAACTAACAAAGAAATAATAAACAATCATACAATAAATCTAACTTAATCATATCATCTAAAAAACCTTAATTTG
>UELX01002293.1:0-32445 GCA_900480035.1 Eupelmus urozonus
GAATTAGGTTGTACAGTTTTATATTCATGTAATATTTATGGTAGATGTGTTTAAAATATTTTATTACTTAAATTTTATTGAAGTTTTAATAAAAAAATGTTTAGAATAACTAAATAACTACAATATTAATAAAACTGTATATAAAATTAAAAAAAATATAATAAATGTAATATCTAAACAAATGTTACTTGAAAAGCGAGTGTAATATCGCAGGATACGTAATAATAAACCAAATAACCATAAGCAACTTAAGAGTCGAACGTAACGTACAACAGAAGAAAAGAAAAAGAAAGAACTTTCCGTGCTATTAAAAGTAGCCTACAGCTTTTACGAGTGCTTTTCTCGATTCCGTAAAAGTACCTTCCAACACCCTAGCACTCCTTATCGACATCCGAAACTTTCGTTTGAATCTCGCGCAGTCTGGCGTATAGTGCAAACTACTCTCCCAATCCCCCTCAAAGTTATATATCTTTCTCAAGGCTCACACCCGTCTTCACGACTATCCTCTACTCTCTACTATTCTCGCATCTCCTTTGATCAGGTAACGCATTCAAAAGCACCATAACAAACAAAACTCAAGAAAAAATTCCTAAACTCTCTCCCCCCACTCCCCAAACCACCCACCGCTCGACATTTCAATAAAACCCAGAAGATTAAATTCCTCCAGCGCACGAGGAGCGCTTAATCGCTCCGAATCCCCACGCGGCTCACTTAACCAGCCCGAAAAATCTCACAAAGCGCCGAGAGCCTGTAGGTGGCTCCGTCACTCGTTCGTGCACCCAAGCTCGGACGATGCACCTCGCCTCGCTTCGACTGCATCGCGCCAGCCTGTATATATACACAGCCTCGGCTCTCCACTCACACACAGCGCTCGGAGTTTGCTTTGAACTTTCCCTCTCTCGGCTCTCTCGCATACCTGACGCTTATATATACGTATGCGCGTAGGAAAAGCACTCGGTCACAAAGCAATATGCAGTAATGGCCTCGCGCTCCTAATACGATTTTTTCCCGAGTACATTCGTTTTCCCTTGTCCTTTGAAACTTCGCTGTTAACGTCACCGCTTGACGTTACGTCGCGCGCGAATCCGGCACGTTTTTGCCGAAATCTCGGTAATCTTTTCGACATTATTAACGTTTATCCCGCTCGCCGTTCTTTATTTCTCCCGCGTACACTCGAATTTCTCTTCTCCCGCTTCGATCTTTTTTTTTACCTTCTCGCGCCGTGGACCCTACTCCGTCTCTCTCCGCCTCCGTCGACGTTTAATCCTCTACCCCCTCTCTCGGATAGAAACGTTCCACTCGCGCGCGCGGGCGTTTTTCCCCCCTATATATACGGCTAGCTCTCGAGACCTTTTTCGTGTTTCTCGTCCGGCGCTCCGCTGGGCTTTTCGTTTCCCCGAGCGCGTATGGCTTTTGCTTTTACGTTTTTTGGGGGGGTGGGAGGTGATGTTTTTAGCTGCAGCGTGCAAGAACTATTAGTCAACGCTTTCTCCTGGTTATTTTGGGCGGATGGGTAAGGAGGGAAGAGCGCTAATTACGTGATTAGGGTTAACGAGCGGATCGATATTGGAATTTTCAGAAAAATTGCTGGATTTTTTCTAAACTTCATATTAGCAAAATCTTCAATCATCCTCAAGTACCTACCCAGCCACAAAAGCCGGCTCTTAATTCAACAAGATACATGCCACTTAACCAGCCTCTGCTTCAACTTCGCGCCGGGCATTATAACAACCTTACCCGAAGCCAGAAACCAAAAAGCCATCAGCCATCCGGAAATTCTGCACCCTAATTCTCACACCTCAAGCCCCAGCTCGGCCAGACAGATAAATTTCTCCTTAGCGCGCTCTCCTCTCCTCTAATACCCAGCTCATCTCTCATTCGCGCACGAAACGCGCCAGCCACGTCGGCGACGGAAACGCAACCAGCTCTCTCTAGCTCACCCAAATACCTTGCCCTCTCTCCTAGAGTTATATTAGCGGACTCGCAGAGCGAGGATATTACAGCAGCCGCCAGACAACGGCGCGCGCGTTTGTCTCTTTGTCAATAGCCGAAATAGCCAAGCCGAGCGCGCTGCGGTCTAATTTTGCGAGAGGAGGCACGAGCTGATGGATCGTCCCGGAAGAGAGCTAAGGTTTTCCGATTACTGCTGTTGTAGTAGGTCATACTTGGAAGTGAGTTATTGAAAATTTATGCGGGTTTTGTGGAAGAAAGGCGGAAGCGGCGAGAGTTAAAATTGTTGCTTGAGGGAGTCCGGTGAGACTAATGGAAGTCGGAGTTGTGGAACCAACCCTAGAACGAAGAAAAGCAATCAGCGCATATGGAATTAAATTAGCAGCAATGCCGAGTCTATAAGTACACATCGCGCCTCTGATCGATAATTTCCGCAAGCTCCCAAACTCATCGGATTCCAATAAAGATTCCAATAAACCGAGCGCAGGCCGTTTGCGGCAGGGCTCGCGTAAAATGCAGCTCGATTAACGCCGACGGCCGCTAATCGCGCTAATATCGCGAGCCGGCGCGAAAGTAACTCGGATTTCAAAGGGACGGACACTTAATGCAAGCCCGAGACGTAATTTCGCCGGGTGGAGTCGGGACGGCTGGATTAGAGGGGGTAATTACGGCGCGTTATCCGGCGACTGCGACGAAATTACGAGTCGAAAGCGCGAGATTGACCCGTTGCTGCTGGGAGAGGTCGGAAGGTCGGTGGGAAGGTGTAATAAGAGAAAGTATTTATAGGTGATGGGTAGAGGAGATTTGATTTGTTATGCGTATTGTATAATTGTAAAGTTCGATAAAATGCAATAAAGGTGATTATTGAAATTTTTAGGACTGGGTATAGCTGAGAAAAGAAGTCGGTGGATTCTTTATTTTTGAGCTCTCTTTTTCTCTGATCTGGTTTTCATCCTCGGAAGCATCGGATTTCCATCAAATACGTTTAATTTTTTATTACGCTTTGCGACGACTCACTCGGCTGAGGAGAAAGAGAGATAATCTTATCGACGGCTGACATGCCGGGAGTTCGTGAAAAACTTTTCTAGCTTTTTTTCTTATAAGTAAGATTTCATGCTGCTTACGCGGAAGAGCGAGCGATATTCCTCGTCGAAATCTGGATAAAAGTTTCAATGATTTTAAGAGATTACGTCTTGGGAGAGATTTTGATTCAATATATCTTCTTTCATTGTAAAAATAAGGCAAATCCCGTATGCTCTTTCAACTTTCAAAAAATGTATAATAAAAATTATTATTAAACATATTTAAACAAACAACGAAAATAACAAACGATCCTTCTATTTCTCGAATTACATCACAAAAAACACACGCTCGGTCATTCCTACGACATCTAGGCACTTAGCCACTTTGTTCTCTCACATCCGACAGTATAAAAAAAAGCGCATATGAGTAATTGCCCGCAATTATTTGCCAAGAGCATCTCTCGCGCAGCCAGAAAACCAGCTCATATAAGCGTAACGTTCGCGGCGCGAGTTTTGCCACAGGAAGGAAGCGCAAAATTGTGTGTCCGCCGAGAAGGAAACAAAGCTCATTAAGGATAGTTGTGGTTTCTTTTCAGCAGCTTACACACACGGGAGAGAAGCAGGGAGAAAGAAAAGAGTCAGTTTCACTCGAGGCTCCCTTTCTTTTCCGCCGCCGTGTGGCTCTTGTATTTTTCTTTGCTTCGCGGACGTGAGAGAGAGAGAGCGGCTACAGCGAAATGAAAGAATAAAGAGGGTCAATGAAACAGAACAGATGTTGCAGGGAGAAAGAAGAGAGGCGCAAGGTGGCGCAGCTTGGCAAATATCGCCTCGGTATTCCGGCTGCAGGGTAAACAAGAAATACTGATATGACGGAGAGGATACGGAGAGGTGTGTAATAACGGAAAAAGAGTTTGGGTGTGGGTGGAGAGTTGGATTGTGTATTGATTCGAATTTTTTATTGAAGGTTTTATTCGAGTGGAATTTGGTTGCGTAATAAATGGAGTATTGCAGTGTAAATAATGTCGACGGTAAATTCAGGTATTTTAGCTCCCGCAATAGACAATTTAAGCTTAAAATATAGAGGAATTAGGCGTGCGTTGTCGGGTAAATCGTTTTCTTGACTCGTACTTTTTGTAATTCCTTAATCGTTTTAGGCGTCAAACCTTGTAAAGCGATTTTGTAAAATAGCTTAAAGTAGTCTCTCTTAATATCCAGTCGAGGAATTCGTGAACTAGCTGCGCCGTTAAATTTTTGTGGCAAAAAGTGAAAGTACAGTTATTATGTTTGTTTAATCTATTATGTATTTATGCAGATTGATTATAAATATCCGATACGAATTTTAATACACAACGGAGCGTAAAACGTTGCAGCAGTGCGCGCCGTAAAGTTAAGCCGTTGACAGCGAGGGAATAACTCATCGAAGAATGGAATAAAATTACTATAATTCATAGGTGACAAAACAATATGCATGAAATAGGACTGCCATGTAGGCAAAGTCGTTACACCATAACGACTTCTTGGCGTTAAAAAGTGGCTTTCTTTCACGGCAAATGCAATTACAGTATTGAAACGATAATATATTGAACTCGGAACTTTAAAAACGCCAACATTTGTAAACGAAGTGGAAATCGTGAAAACATTTTGCAACAACCAAACCAAGAAGGAGTACAAATGACTCAGCCACTCAAAGAAGAGTTTAGTACATTCAAATCCATTAAAAAACCATTTAATCCACTAACAGTTCCACCCATAAACTCAAACTTACCAAGGCTAATCCAAAAAGACCAACCATCCTCCCAATATCCCCATAAAAAATCCACCCACAAAAAGGCAGCCAGCTACCAGCAGATCAGAGACAGTCCACCTCTCTCTCTCCCAAGCTTATTATTGGCCCGCGAGGCAGTCTCGTTGCACGTGCACTCTCTCCTCCTCCCACGCGCTGGCGACGCGTCGACGACCGCCGGCGCATAACTGACCTACACCCACTCTCCGCGCGCCTTTCACCGTCGCGCAGGCGCGTATACGGCAGCCGTCGCCGCCCTCTGGCTCGTCGCCCGCGCCGCTATACGCCCGTGTGTATATATATTTTGGCGAGCGTGGACGATTGACGGCCGCCGAGGTGCGAGACGTCAGCGTCCGAAGCGATATTTCGCCAGAGGATGAGGCTGGGAGCTGACAGGAGCGAGGGATTCTGCCGTTTTGGGAATTGATGGGAGTGACTGGGATTGTGGAAGATTGGAGTGGGTTTGAGGGTGGAGATGAGATGGTTGATTAGAGATAGTTTAGTCGAGTTGTTTAAATTGTGTTTTCGGATGATGGTTTGTTGAAATGTGAATTCGGAAGTTTACAAGATGGCTTAGTGAATATCTGATTGCAGATGACAATATTTACAGGTACTGAGGTGATCTGGATTAAAATTTTATAAAATAATAATAATGATACCAAAATTGTTCAAAATAATAATCAAGTTCATATTTCCAAAATAAAACAAATACACCAAACCCATAAAAGTCCATAATAACCCTCGCACAACGACAAATCCCTGCAAAGCCTAAATATTCCATCAGGCGTGCAGCGAGCGTACAAATCCGCGTACATGAGCAATTGTTTCTCCATTTATTAACGGATCGCCGGGCAGCTGGCAAACAGACAGAGTCGGTCGTCAGGGGAACGGCCTCTCTCCGTGCGAGAGATTGGACGGAGATTGACGAGGGCACGACAGGCCGGAAAGCGATCGGAAGCGCGCCAGTGACCAAATGTTTTTCTCCCCGAGAGCTCCTGTGTGTGTGTGGCTATCCCTCGCCGAGGAAGACGATAAAAAGCCAAAGGATCCAAGAAGGATGTGCCTCGATATCTATCCGGAGGGAAATTCCAGCGGGCTCCGGAAGGAGGAAGCCTCCGGAGATAACCGGAGAAGAAGAGGGCAACGGCACGCGGATTTATATGGCAAAGCTCTCGCTCGCGCGGGGGATTAAAGCATTCTTCCAGCGAGAAATTTAATTCCTTTATCTCGGATTTTTTCCGCTGGCTTGACAGCGAGTTTTGCGCTGTATGGGCTTTCGATATTGGAGAGGGTGGGGGAGATGCTGAGAGGCAAGTGAGAAGGAAGGAGACGAGGAGGGAGAAATTCGAGTAGCGCGCTGAGGAGGAGTGGTTTTTGTAATTTGGCCAATAATGCGATCAGGAATATGGTGAGGGATTTTTACGGGCTGAAGTCTGAGATGTGGATTCTTTACGATAATTTGGTAATAAATATGAGCGGATTATGATATAAAAAAATAACTTTATGGAGAAAAAATATTGATGGTCCAGGTTAAAGCTTCAAATTGTATTCAGTTTCAATTAAGTTTACAGCTTTTGTATAAAAAATTGCTTCTCTTTCCTAAATGTAATTAACACCTCCCTGGTAGAAATTTGCCCATATAAAATGGTTAGAGGATAAGAAATAGCATTGAATCCATTTTTCCTAGGGATTAACTAGATATTAGATGGAATCATTTCTACTAGGGCTATTAAGGTATGTTTTTCACATCTTACGCTTTTGACAATTCCAGAAAGTCTCTCGATATCTATGGCAATGATTAAGCAATCTAGGTACGTTAAAAATCCAAGTAGCGGTCAACCATTTTAAAAATAAGATTCACATAAACCATCAGCCTCGAGGATTCACTCGCCACAAATTGCTTCAAACCCAATCGACAAGTCTTCTCTTTGAAGTCATAATCGACAGCCATCTGAGAATCCAGCAAAGGCCAAGAAAACGAGCGTCAGCAGTTTCTTTTTATCTTTTCTCTTTTAACCGCAGATCAGTCCGCGGCCAACTGCACATTGCAAATTGCACGTCGGGCCTCGGCGCTCCAGATAATCTATGACCCCAGGCCCAGAGCGCTCGGGCTTAATTAGAGTAGGCCCGCCCTTGATGGCCTTTGTGGAGCCTTTTGCCAGGCCGCTCGTTTAGGGCCAGCGACGCCAAAATGTGCACCGGGCGAGACGCGATGTCGGATCATTAAATTTGTAAAATGGTGTTGCTTAGGGTAGTGTTGCGTGGAGTATAGAGTGTTTAGTCCGCTGTAGTTTGTTGAAGATTGTGTTCATACTTGATGCAATTGAATTAAGGAATAAAGCGAAATTGCATATCATATTTCAATGAGAATACTATAGTCAATAGTAATTGCATTGACTACAAAAAAGATTGTTTTCCTTATTTTTAACGGAAATTCCTGTAATTTTAAGACTTTGTCTTGAAAAATCACTTCTATTTTGACGCTTGATCAACCTCTTACTTCCTTGCTCCATTTCGACCCTTCTTTTCACTTTTTCACTCCATTCATTCCTTTCTGTCTGACCAGTATCGCGCAGACCCTTTTCAATTCCCTTCATTCGTCGATTTTCAAGAATCCACCCTTGGACTCTTGTTTGTTCAAAGCAACACATACCGTACAAGTGGGCAATATAAGCTAACGGTAAATATATGTTTGAAGGGAGAACGTATAAGTCAACGTTCTTAATTTAAATGTTAATATTCAATAGTTGTATCTACCGAGAAACATTTTGAATTTAATTTAATAGAAAAAGGAATATTTCAAAAAGTGATGGGAAAATCGATTGTTTAAATTTATTACTACGCGATTACAGATTTTGATGTTTCACATTCATGAGTACTAACTCATAGTTCGTGTCATATCTACATTAACGTCATCGCAAGTTCATAATCCAAATTTTCGATTGTATAATCCTTTGATTGAAATTGACATCAGCAATATTATTTGAACCATATTATCTCATCTTATAATACTTTTATTTGACGAAATTTCAAACTGATTTAAAATAGCAAAATCAGAAATGATTTAGGCCACAATGAGATTAGGGTCAATAAAAGTAGTAAAGAGAGCATAAAACCATACACTTAATTTTTCGATAACTAGTTCATGATTTACTTTAATAAATCAGCTGTTCATCTAATGTACAAAAGATGTAAAGATACTGTCAGTACCTGGTACAAAACAAAGATCCAGATTTCATTCCCACGAATGTCCGATCCATATTCAACTGTCAAGGCTGGCCACTAACTCAATCACTCAAGCGATACACCTAATTAATCCAGCGACATAAATTGACAAGGAGCAAACGACTTTAAGCCGAATCGGTTAGCAATTATTCATAATCCGCCTTTCGCGCATTTGAATAAATCGTTCTACTCTTTCCATGATCCCATGTTCCGATTGCATAATAAATGCGCAAAACTTGCTGATAAGTCAATGTTTTATTTGTTTTGTATACACATGCACACACTGCTGTGACGCTTCCTTCGTGTGCTAACGAGTTCGGGATGTGTATATATCGTAATAGTTTGCGTATTAGCGACTTTAACTCCTACTTGCTAGACTTTGCTTTACTAGATTTGCTTGCACTTCGTTTTCTTTTTGTTGAATTACTCGTATTTTGCGAAGATAAACTGTCGTTAATTCAAAGACAAACTGAATGTTTACTGGTTACAGTTTGTAAATTTGAATGAAAATTTTTCTAAGTAGTGTGCTAAACAAGTTCATTAAATTGGAGACAATAGCAGAAGCAATTAAAGAATTATTTCTTTAACTTAACTGCTTAATTCAAGAAGATTCTGTCGGTGTATTTATTTTATTTATGAGCATTACCATCTTATACATAAAACAGTAACACTGCACGAGCAAATGAATTTTCCTTTACGGCAACTCTCATGGCTCCTATAAATCAACACGTACTAGGGTTGTAAAGAAGAATGTGAGAACAACGAAGAGTGTATGGAAGAAAAATATGCAGGATAGTAAACACGGAGCTAGTTTAAAAGGATGAAATATGGCGAGAATAGGAATAACATTAATTAAACTGTTTCCATCTTATCCTTGAAATATCGATGGTGACTTTACGATTATTTAAAATCCTTATCCATTGATCAAAATAAGCCTAGCTTTATAAATACCCAAAAATAGGCTTAAAATGCTAAGCTCACCTATCGCTGACAGTCACGCCCTGTCAAATTCTTGAAAAGCAAACATACTTTATTCCTAAACCCTACAACTTACACCTATTTACTTTCATCGCCACTCTTATCATAACCCTATAAGAATCCTGAACCTCCTTACCCATCACCCGGACCGAATGAATTTTCCTTTTTTTTCTCTCTAACTCTCTTCTATAAATCAAAAAAATACCACCGGCGGAAGAGAAGCTCGCGCGAGAGTAAATAAACGGTGGCGGCTCTCGAGAAGCCGAATCGAGGGTCCGCTCGGCTGCCAATCAGTCATACACCGAGGGGTGCAGCCGGAGTTTCTCTCTTCTTTTTTCTGTGCTTCAGTAAGAGAGAGAGAGGGAAGGGGGAGGGGAGGAAAGAAGGCAGCCCCTCGGGGCAAGGGGTCACCGACATATTGGATTAGGCTCGCTTGGCATTGTCGCGGAAGAAAAATGAAGGAACTCCTTTTCTCGTACGAGCTTCCTGGCCCTCCAGCGGCTTCGTTCATTTTCTCGTTTCGCGTCTTTTTTGTAGAAGGTTAGAGTGAAAACAGCGATGATACTTCCTCCACTACTGACGTTTGTATTCTAGTCTATTTACTATTAGTTCTGACGGTTTGCTATTTATCAAAAAGTATTTTTAGTAGAAGATAAAGTCTATTGGAAACGTTTAAATTTTTTCTCTGAAACGAAAAATTCAAGCCGGAAACCGTATTACCAAAAAATTCTCTTCAATTCCCACTGCATCAACTGCACTCAATATCGATGAAACCACCCACTGAGAACTACGTACTTCTACTTACTTATCTTTCCCTTCTCGCATCTGAGTTTATTTCGCTTTTGTATCCCCACGTGATTTCACGTCCGCGACTCGTCAAGAGGGGGAGCTATTTCGTCGATTTCTCGAGTTTCCTATAACGCGGTAACGAGGGATGTAAAGAGGCGGTTTTGGCGCTGGTGAGCAGTATAACTCCAATGGGAGGAGGCGGAAAAGGTCATTTTATAAAAGTGGATGACATGCGGAATATGACAAAGGTGAGGATTCGTGGTTTGTCGTGACATGGAATGGAGGATTTTGAATGACAAGCTGTAAGATAGTTCGCGTTCAGCTATATTGGAACTTTACTTGTTTTCGGTCTATCAGCTACCGATGCTACAATACTTTAATAGAAAAGCAAGAACAGTTTATACTTCACTATATGATGGAAACGATCAATGGAAGGATTAATGGAAATTGCATAAACGAAATTAAATTGAATTATATGTCATGAAACATTATATTGAAAGAAATTACTTTTATACTTACGAGGAAACTATCTTAGGTGGTAGTCCCCAATCTTGCCTAGGCCGCAGATGTTTCTATAGGCAAATAAATGAAACCCGTGATTCGTCTTTAACCTTCATATATGAAATAATTGCTACATATAATAAAAAAAATTTTTGGTATCTATATGAACACTAATGAATTCTGCAAATAGTAATATGCGAAGAAAAACATTTGAAATATAGACATAAAACTGTAAATTGTAATTCTAGTTTTAGATTTTTATTCCAATTTTTTCCAGTCATGCTTAACCATCTAGTTAACCCATTAGGCTCATATGCGTATACCAATCATAATTTATACTTAGGTTCCGAGCATTAAAGTCATATAGCCATTATCTCATAACCGAAGGTCCAGAACAAGTTCAAATGGCGAAAAACGGAGTTCACTTGTTCGTCCATGGGAAACACACACGGTCGGGACAAAATCCGAGACCAGCAGCTAAGACACTGACCTTGCAACTCATGAAATGAATATTAGTAATTTCCTTCACATAAATTATATATGTAGAGCAAAATTAAATGAACTCTTTATTGAAAAGTAATAAACATTTTTTCCTTGCAATTTAATTATTTCCAAAAATGACAAAATGTTCATTTAATTTTACCAGTTACTGTATATATACTGCAAGAAGTACTTATTAATTTTCATAAATGAGGCATGTTTAAAAATATGGGATAGTCATAATAAAAAAGGGAAGAGAAACAAAGTTAAACATACAGAACCTTTGCACCGCATATAAAAGAAAAATAAAAACCATACATTACTAAACAAAAATAAATTGTATCTTCGAAGAGAATCTGAGAATGTGACGCTTGTTACGTCTGTGTATGTGTGCACGAAGAAATGAAGGCTTACCTGAAACAAAAAGAGAAACGGCGCGTTAATTATGCGCATAATGCATTGTGCGACGGTGAATTAACATTACTTATGCTACGTTAGAGATGAAAAACATTGTTAATGCGCATCGGAGCCGGCGCTAAAAGCACCAGTCCCGACTTTTAAAAAGGCCGTAACTCCGGCCCCGGCTCTCTTTGCGAAAATCATCTCGCCGTAAATTCCAAGCACGCCGTATAATTGCGTCAAGCTAGATGTAGGGAGTGTTTCGCTGGCGCGGGAGTTTTTCTGCCATTATTTTTTTTAATGAATTCTCTTTTACTCTTTAACGGCGCGAATGATGCAATGCAGTTTGGCGAGATGAAGGGTCTAATGTGAACAGTTTAAGAATAATTCTTTTCTCCTGTCTCATTTTCTTTGCGTTTTTGTTTAAAGTTACAGTTTGTTTTGATTATCGTCTTATCAATTTTCTTAAATTTAACTATATGAAAAATTTACAAGGAACACATTGTATTTGGCAACTCGATAATTTTACAGCCAATTTTTGAAAGAGTATTAAAGTTTTTACAATAATGAATGTAAATAAAATTATTTGTCTAAGCTAATGAGTTTTGTAGTTAATAAACTATTTAATGTCAAACGGCTGACATTTAATTTTCTAATCAAGTTATAAATCATTATTTACATATTTATAACGTTGGAACTTTTTATTTGAATTACATATTAGCAGATTGATCTTTGGATTGTGCTGAATTAAAAAAAACAGTATTTACATATCAATAGCTTAATTGTTATGTTAATAAAGACATTAAAAATTCAGATAACCATTTAACAATCATACCTCTATGCTTCCTCTTCTTGCTACTCAGTGCTTACTTATGGGTACATGAAGGATATGCCTTTTACGTAAAAAAGTGCAACCCGAGTCTCATAATGATGATTGTCTCGTAGATGCTTAGGTATAGTGGCCAAATATTCCTCGATTAGAAAAATTACAGCACTACTACTATCCAACAACTGTACTGGCCTTAAATTCTAAAATTTCTTCAATAAAAATCATAATAAATTGGCCAGTATGATAGTGAAAAGTAAACAAAAAATGAATGGTTCATTAATTTAATAAACAAACCATTATAAAATTCGCCATTCGGAAATAACTCACGGAAGCAATCAGTTATCAGCGAACTCTTTAAACATTAAAACCCACGAATTATACAATGCATAATTAACCGTCCGTCGTTAATGAATTCTCCATGAAAAATTCAGTCAACGCTCACACTACCTTCGCTATCCTCCCGTCTATTTATACACGCAAAGTTCCTTCGTCGCGCTCTTGGATCACGACGTCAGAGAGAAAGAGAAAGAGAGAAGGGTACCCCCCCCCCCCCCCTTAGAACGGGTTCCAGAGTGACATAATGACGCGGGAGCGCGAAACTCTTGCAGCTCGGGATGAGCGGCGAAAATTAATTAAACATAACGAGCAAGACAGCTTCTTCCGAATTTCTCGAGTCGTTTGATTCCTTCTTCGCTCCCGACGCGTCAGGATTAGCCTCGCGGGGACTCGTCATTATTATTCGAGCTACGCAAAAGGCTGACTTTGCGCGCCTTTCCGTCGAGGATCTAGCTTCCTTCATCACTGCCTTTTAATGAGCACACGAAGGGGGGCATTACAAAGTCACGGAATTCGCATCGGAGAATCGAACGATTCCACTGTTTCAAAACGATTCAGCCCTTGCTGCTTTTTTATTCACCGGCCTGTCCGGATTCCGTTAGACGAAAGGCTAATTTTTAATTTCCCCGCTCGCGCTAGCTGCTGGCGACGCGCGCCTCGCCACTCGGCGATGATTTTGATTGACGGCACTTTTCCTCTGGCGGGCTTCCTGCCCGCTGCACGAGCGCGCCTCTATGTATTACGAGCCGTCGGCGCGCTCGCGCAACGGTAACGAGATCAAGGGGAGAGAGCGGGGCTAGATGGGCGGCAGAGGGTGAAACTGGAAATTGACGTTTTTGAAGTTATTTACGCGCTGCTCTCGCCGGGTGATGGAATAAAAGGTGAGCTGAAGTGTAAAAAAGTTTATGGAATGATTTTATTTGTGTGCTAAGAAAAAATTTTGGGTTTCGTTGAGAATCAAAGTTTAATTGTTTTAACTAAATTTAATTCGATCAATTGAATTTTTATTGTTTTGATTAAGCCTCATAATAAAATACAAAATTTTTTCTCAGAGTTAGTAACGTTTAGCTTTAATCTCTATAAAAATCAGCCATAGTTGGTTTTTGAATAATTATTGTAGTTTTGAAACATCATCTACATATTTCAAAGACTAATATACCCAGCATGATGTACAAACTTAAAAGCAACCTCAGACTATCTTTTAAACTTTTTCCCAATAACAATGTCCAAACGATTCCGTCCCAAGCGTTCCGATAGTCCCGCCAAACTCTTTCAAACTTCCATCTCGCGGAACGACGAACTTCAAAAACTTCTGTCGCCCATAAGAGGAAGTTACAGCACATACCTCTAAGGGTCCCACGTGCGCTCACATTCGCACTTGGCCGATGAAAGACGAAAAAAAAAAAAAGAAGAAAGAACCAGCCCCGCGAACGCGTGCATGTCCCTCCCTCCCTTCTGAAAGCCTAACCTTGTCGAAAATTCCGTTGAGAACGAGTTTGCCAGAAAAACGGGTATATATAGGAGCGCCCGCGTGTGTGTCTCGTCCCTCCGGCGATTTTCTCATGTGGGACCGGGAAGGTGCAAAAGTTGCGTGCGACAGGGCCATTGTGAGGGGCTTAGAAGTATCGAGTTTGCAGCCGCGAGGACGGGGAATTTTAGAATCGCGAGAAATGCTGTTTAGAGGTGCGCGGCTGGGTGCGGATCGATGAGGACTTTGTTGGGGTTTGATAGGTGAGTTGTGGTTGCTGGATAGTCTGGATTTTGGAATTATTAAATTCATGCATTTGGATTGGTGGCGGATGAAAGTAGTGCTTAAGTTTAATGCATTCTAAAAGTTTTAATCAGTGAAACTAAACTTAAAATGATGATTTTGGGGTAGTAGAACTTGACATCAATATCGAAACAGTTCCGTCTATTTCAGTTATATATTATCAAAACCGTATCTTTACCAAATAACATTAACCTGTTATTAAAAGAGTATACTTTTACTATATAACATTAATAATCCACAAACATTACAACCAAAAAAATTTAATTTCCGTGACTTCCACTCACAGCAGCGCACAATAGCTCCATTACCAAATCCCAACAATTCGATTTTCGCCGGCCCGGCCGTCCAACTTTATTACACGCTCTTCAATCCACTTCGCGCATTCAGCCGCGGGACGAAAATATTTTCAATAAAAATACGCGCTCGGCCAGCGAGTCAACGAGCGATATTTCGCTCGGCCGCGCTACTCGAGCATCAGAGACGTATTTTTCCCCGCGCGCGCTTTCAGAAGCACGCGACAAAGGCCGTCGGAGCGCGAGCGGAATTTATTGATTAAACGGAAATCGTGAAAGCCGCGGGAGTCCGCCTTTGCCGAGCGCCTGTATATATACCCCCCGAAAACTGCTGCGTGTCCTCCCTCAGAGAAATCGCTGTCCGCTGTGTACTGAGCTCTCTCTATCGTACCCTATTACCTTTTTAATGTAGTGCAGTTGTAGATGGATGTGGAGTCGGTTTTTTGGTGGGGCTCCTCGAGATTTTCGGTCGGGATGGTTGAAAATTATATTATCAAACGGTCTGGTCGTGGAGGGAATTTCGCGGGGAATTGGTTTTGAGGCTTGATTGGTTTTTTTGGATGGTTGGTCAAAGCGATGATTTTGAGGGCGATTTAAACGGAAAATATTGATGTCGTATTGAATTATTACTGTGCGATTTCACGGCGCTAATGACTTTGGGATGAGCAAAAAAGTTAAAGCGCTCGTTTTAAAAATAAATTATTTTATTTTCGCTCTGATTAGATATTGATATTTATAGCTTTAAACGCTTCCGTTAGGGGCAATTTGTATTTTAATTGCTAGCTTTCAAATAAATAGGTAGGTATCGATCATATAACCATAATTTTATTACTCTTATTTTTACATAAACTGTATCGATAGGAATCTAAATAACTATATTAATAAATTTTAAAGTAGTTAATCCCACTAGATCCACTAAGAATAAATATTTCCAAAGCAAAAACTAATCGATACTACAACAAAAATGCCTCATTTCACATTAGACTGGTTCAGCTGAAAGAAGACTGATGGGTTTTCTCAAAACGAGCCACGTTTTAACCCGAGGATCGCGTTACCAAGACACCCGATACGACCTCTGCATAAAGTCTCGACATTTTTCAAGAACAGAGCTCTTTTTTATCCCCGCTTAATGAAAATCTGCATAAAGCGATAAATTCCAGCGTGTACCTTCTAAAAAAAGTGCTTCACCCCAGCTCTCGATCCCCGCTGAAAGTGCAACGCACCGCGTGCAGCGCATCTCTCGAGCGCTCAGCCAGCCAGGATAATCAGCGACGCGTAAAGGCAAACTCACTTTCGGCGAGAGTACACACAACCGTTACTATCTCTATACACGCGCCGATGGCCGTGTTTTGCAAGAGCGAGAAAGAGCAGCGGGAGTAACACTCTCGCAGCGAGTTCTCCGAGCTCTGACGTCAGTTCCTGCTTTACCGACTGCTTTATTAGGACTCTCCGCGGCGCGAATTTGACTTTATCGCGTACGGATTTTCTTGCGCCTGCAGGCTGTCTCGTATTTCTCGCGGATTTATCGCTCGTTCGCGCGCTCTGGGTGAGAGCAACGATTTTGCGCGTTTAGAGGCGAGGGAAATGTGAGATTTTAGATGTTAATGAGGTTTTTTGAGGTTATGGTGCGAAATTTGCTTGCTTTGGGTCGAGTTGGAGGTGTTTAATGGATTTGACCTGAGCCAGGGAGTTTCTAAATGTTGTTTTTGCTTTAATATTCTTATCTTTATTTAATCTAATGGCATTTAGTGTTTCAGAAATATTTAGTATATTATTGTAGATAAAGAAGTGTATTTATATTATAGTTATATATATATAGTAGCTTGTGAATTACTACATTAAGTAAATTGGTTATTCATAATAATCAAATATATTACTTTGAGTTGTAACATATACATACATTAATATTAATCGGATATACTTGCATAAATAATTAAAAAATTAATACACATTTATTGAGTTAAAAGCGAATCCTTAATTCAATCAAGATTTTAATCACAGAAACTACATAAACTTAGACGCAGCAAGTGAACCAGATAAAACCTACATTTAAATGCAGTTACTCCGCGGCACCGTAATTTTTCCGCTGCATCAAACGGTATTCCGTAAATCGATGCAGCCTACACCCTTCTTTTTCGAAACGCGTCCATTCTCAGAAATCGTCGACTACGCGCGTGCGCGCGATGTTCGTTTTCATATGCTAACGCCGAGCTGAGCGTAAAAAACAAAAAAAAAGCCTTTCGCGGCGCAAGCGCGCTTTTGAATACAAATGAGCGCGGTAACGGCGCTTCTAAAGTTTTAAAACTCGCCGACGTAAACTTCTAAATCGTTTTCTCGATTCTTTCGCCGCGTCTTCTCGCGCTCACAAAAGAAAGCCAGCACTCTCCGCGCTCCCTTTTTTTTATTATACTCTTATTATATTTACTTACTTCTTTGTTTTACTTTGATGTTCTTCGAGTTTTTCCGGCTAAACATTTAGGTTTTTTTATTTAATAATGCTCAATGAAGGGGTTGTGAAAAGTTAATTAAAGCGGTAAAGTTACAATGACTTTGATGCCGTTTAGCTTCTTTTACAGGCTGTAAAAGTGCAATGAACTATAAGAACAAACCATTTCTATTATCCACCACTTAAACTATTATTACGTGAAGTTCTACACCTTCCACTCAATAGATCCACGATCACCTTCATTTTTCATCTAATACTAATTTTCCTCGTTTATAAACTCGCACTTCACGCTACAAAATTACGCAAACATGAGAAAAAAAGTCGCGCGTGACATATCATTTGAATATTCCTGCCGCGCATCGCCTGCACACAGAGACGGCATCTGCGATGCTCTCTCGGAATATTCGTGTATAAAAGTTTAATCGCGCGTTGAGCCGGCCCCACTCTCTATCTCTGTCACGCGATACACCCCCTTTTAGCTACCCCTTTCGCTCTATGCAGAGAGCAAGAAGATTGCGCAATATAACCCGGCTTATGTTAATAGGGACTCTCTTTCATGGGAATGATATAAATTTGGCTTAGTTTCGTTATGATGATTTTTAGAGTGGAGAATTCGTTTAATAAAGTTTTAATTTTGCGGGGGCGGAAATTTCTGCTATAGCTGTGATTGTAAAAAATAACGTTGCAATCATTGTCGATTTTTACTGTATTCGAAACTTTAAATGCTATTTCTTTTAAGATCGGGCCATCATTAATATAAACTGTATATTTACAATTCGTTCCAAACCTGCTTACTTTTCACAAAGGCACACTCAGCTCCCACATCAAACGGACTTTATTCAACCGAAAAATTCACAACAACCCGCGCGAAAGGGTTAGAAAAAGCCAACCGAGAGAGCAACTCAGACGTCAGAGCCTCGGGAATGATATGCAGGGCCGCGACGAAACGAATTCCGGCGCCGATGACGCTGGCCCTCGCCGCCCACCCGAGCCTCTTATCGTTAATTATGGAGACGAGGAGAGCCTGGCTTCGAAAGAAAGAACCCCGTGGGATCGTCGCCGGCGCGCTGGTTTTATCTCCTCGCGCCGGGAGCCTATTAGCTTGGTCCGGAGCGTCTGGCTCGACGGAAAAGAGAGAGAGGAAAATTGTTTATTTATTTAAGCGCGGCTGGTTAGTTTTTTGCTGTTGTTCGGGTGTGAGTTGGATTGGTTTTAATAGTAATGGGTTTATTAGAGCGGGGATAGTTTGCTCGATGAGTTTTTGTTTCGATTTGTAGAGGGTGAATTTTTTAGGGCTTATTGTTGTTTGTGTGTAAGTTTCTTTTTGGCGAGATTGCTGTTCCAGTTATTTTATGAAAATTTCAGATAGATGCTTTTTGTGGAATTAATAAAGACAACTTACACATGAAACTATGAGGAATTAAGGAACGATACGACTTCCAAAGTAAATTCACCCACCCTAAAAATATAAAAAACATCAATACACTCCCCAAACCCTAGAGCAAACCAAATTCCATCACGGAGCAACGCTCTTTCATTCCGCGCCCCACCTCATTACCCCCCAGAGCCCTCGACCTCTCCTAATGAAACAACCTTTCAATCCAAAAATAGTCACCTCGCCGGAAAATCCAATAGCCACGATACGCACGCTTACATGTACACGCACACGCTTCAAGCTCGAACGCCGCTCGGCGGCAAAGGCCAATGACTCAAAAGGCAGCTCTTCTCCCACCCGTAATAATAGACACAGCAGCAGCAGCAGCAGCCGCGTAGGCGAGCGCACGCAGAGTCGAGCTTTTCCTTCGCGACGACTACCGCGGCTCGTTAGCATTAATTAACAAATCGGCATAACCAGAGTCGCCGCTGCGAAGCGTCGAATGTTATGCGCCTGCGGGAGCGCGGCATGTGCGAGCATGTGGGCTTGGGACTGGTTGTGCTGGGGGATAATTGGTTGAGAATTCCGAGTTGAGCTTGTGGTGCGAGGTATTATGGATATGCGCGTGGAGTTGATCGGGTTGCTTGGAAAAATTGGAGAGATGCTGTGGGATGTTATTAGGGAAGGTTGGATTGGAGACGGATTTAACATTTTTAATGAGGTGGCAAGCTACGAGTTTGGAATATTGAGAGATAAAATTTTACGTTACTGAAATACGTTCATAGTGAATAAAAAAGTTTTAACGTACAAAGAGAACTATCAATTGCTCTTACTTCGCAACAATTTCCACGCCAATAAACTATTCATCAGAAAAAAAAGCACTCTCTAAAACAAACTTTCATCAAACAACTACTCCAACAAGTATCCAACAATCCACCCCATCTAGAAAATCGATGTACCTATCTTCACATATACGCGAATACGAGCGAGAGAGACGCGCTTATTCTAGCTTTATATATAGTATCAGCTGCGCGATGAAGCGAGAGAGATAGGCAAAAGTTGACCGGTCGCGCGCGCGCGCACTGAGCGTGTAATGCGGGTACTCGTTACAGCTTGTAGACACAGCGTTTTGCTCGCCGCTCGCCTATTACGGCGCTCTCTTGCCCACATATATATATATACACACACACATCGATGCGTGTAACAATGAACGTGATATCGCGTTGCGTGCGCGAGCGGCTGTGCGCTGTCTTTCCTTCTTTTTTTTTATCGGACAGGAGATCGCGAATGATAGGCCGTAATGCAGGCGTGTAATTACTGCGGCTACGGGTTTTCTTGTGATTCTTGGAGAGGCAGCTTTGTGGTCAGAGTTTTAGGCTTGGTTTTGAGGTCTGTGTGTGTGTATGTGGGTGCTTGAGTACTGAGGTATTTAATTTATGATGACAGTTGTAGGAGTCTAATTTATCATTTTTTGCGAGTGCTAATTGCTTTTCAAGTTTTTAACAAGCATGAATTTAACTAATTGATTAGATTTATCAAATTTAATCGTACGTTTTTTCCGATTCTTGACGGTTTAACGTCGTTTGATGTTGTTTAATTGAATTTTATTTCTCGTTTGCGTAACGAGTTTAACGAATTTAATTCGGAAAAATCCAAGCGAAAATTCACTTAAAACATCCCTTATTCGATAAAGCTATTATCGACGCTTTAAAGTTTATTAACAGACGACAATCAACAGAAAGCAAACAAAAAGATTTAATACACCCACTCATATAAAAAAAAATCTCGTCGCGCGCGAAAGCACGTAAAATGACGAAGACAATGTGTGCTCAAAAATGAAAAGAAGTCTTGAAAAAAGTTGAAAGGCTCGCTGCTGCTTCCTCTGCGCTTTCTTTTCTTTTTCGAAAAAAACCAGCGCAGCGAGGATTGTCTTCCTCTTTCCAGTCTTTCTTTTATATCCCTCGCGGCGCCTCGCGCGTGTAACACGCGCGCCAGCGTCACGTGAGACGCAGTCGTGTAAGTCTCACCTGCCAAAGTTATACTACTTCTCTCGGGAGTTGGGAGAGAGGAAGGAAGCAGAGGTTCTGAGTTTATATCGAAGTTTTACTGTCGTTTTGTTTTGTTTCTTTTTTTGTATTGTAGATTGATGAATTTTTATTAGATTGAATTGTTTGTTTTTTTTTAAATTGTTTTTTTAGATAAACAGAAAATGTTTTAGTTGGTTTAATGAGCTTGAACTCAATTAGCACAATGTCTCTGAATTTTAAATAGACTTGCAACCTTTTCTCTACTAGTTACATAACAATGGGTTACAATGTTGTATTGTTAAACCAGTCGCAATTGTTGGCTCCATATGAGAGCTACACACTACTTTTGACATTGAAAATGCAAAGCCACATTTAACACAACTACCTGTTTTTTCATCAAGATAAAGAAACACGATTCTAACGTTCATCACGCAAAAACTACTATGCTAACCTAGCAAAAACGTTTCTCTCTATCTTCTCTCCGCCTACAACTCAAGTTCATTGCCTTTAACCCTAATAGCGACGAAATTGACCTTTCAGGTGATAAAAAACGTATATATAGGAGTCGCCTTAAATGATGGCGACGTCGCGATATTTTGCGGTGTCCTATCGACTCAGGATCAGCCTTCCAATAAAGCGGCCTAATCGAAAGAAGCTTTTCTCGCCGAAATTCGATTTGCCCTGACGCTTACTACGCGATCGTGTTTTATTTCCGACTTTAAGAGCTACGTGGTGCTTATTGCCAGCTGATACGCTCTTTTTTAGAAGCTTTTTTTTAGAGAGGACGTTAAAATGTGGCCATAGTAAATTTTTTAAAAATTACGGGATTTTAGTACGTAGATCAAAAAACAAAATTACGATGCCAAATGAAAGTTTAAAAAAAAGTAAAATTTATTATGAATACTATAGCATCAAATAGCTTACAAGGCATTTTAAATAAAAAAATTGCTTGCAAATTTATAGCACACAAAACCTCTATTTGATCAAAGAGATTGCATTCAAACCGTAATCCTAATCCAATAAAAAGAAAATCCTCCGCTCGATCATCCCCTTTCCCTGTTTGCGCATTATTCGCTATTGAAGGATCAACAATGATAAAATAAAAAGAAAACATTGTTAAAACGAAAGAAACCCACGAGGTTTGTTTGCCCGACGCTTCCCGCGCCGCGACGTCACGAAATCTCGATCCTTCAATCTCAAGAAAAAAAAAAGGGAGAAACACGAGCGCACACGGCGAACGGAGGGAGAAAAGTAATAACGTGTGTTAGTGCCCAGAGCAAACAGCAGACGCTTCAAAGTGCGTCCGAGAAAAGTTTGTTAGGTCCGGTCTCTCTCAGTTTCTTTTCTCTCTTCGCCCGTGCTCTGTATCTCTGTTCTACACAGGAGAAAAAGTCTTTTCATTTTTTCTGTGGAAAATTGTACGCGATGCGGAAAATCATCATACGAATGCCGTTTCTTTAATTATTGCATTAATACTTATTAGCACTTGGCGCGCTCGCGCAATAAATCATAGAGTTCCAAGAAAGCTGCTATTTAGTTTAACCGCAGGATTCCAGGAGGACGTCGGGGACAAACACTAGGTCTCATTTCGTCAAGACATTCGCCGCGGGTTACGAACGCGAGCGTTTTAGATAACAATCACATTTTTTTAGAAGCCTACGTGAGGCCCAGAGGTGAAAAGTGTTCATAAATATGGAACATGTTAAATGGTGGGCATTCATAAAGCTGAGGTACGATACGCAGGAAACACAATGAGCCCTGGAAAACCTGAATCTGACCGAGCGCGTTCTGAGAATCCTGCGGTGCCCGGGCTGGGGAAAAAGTTTACATAGGCTTCCGAGAGGCTACTACTTTACAATTTAGAATTCTATGGTAAATAATAGGTAAAGGAAATTTGAATGTGTTATAAAGCTGTGGGTTGCGTCGATCTGCATTTAAGTTTATGCTCTGAAATACACTTCGTTAGGATTGAAGGTAAATAATTGTTAATTGTGAGTTTAGAAACAATAAAAGATTTTACTTTCTTGAAATTACTTTATATTTAGTAATCATTTAAGAAAAAATTCATATTTTTTCTGCAGCATTAATACAATATTATTGGAATATTGTTTTTCTATTTACCCGCATTCATTCGTCAAAAACGTATCTGATTTCGCCAAAAAGTCATCAAAATATCCCGTTTTCTCAACTTCCAATCCCAGAACATCCAGAAAACCAGAGCAGGAAGATGCGAGAGAGCGGAGAGGCGCAGACGCGAGGGGAAAAGTACAGCTCGCGTAGCGGGAGAGCGGGTGGTTCTCGCCGGGCGGAGAGAAGGGGACGGTACGACGAGAAAAAAAGACGAATTACCGCGGCGCAGAACAGCTGCTGCCGCCGACCGTCGAAGAGCATCGAACGAAAAGAAGAGAGAGCCCGCTATATCCTTCGCGTCTGAGCGATCGAGGAAAAGGTTTTTGGGGACTGAAAAAAATGGATTGGGCTCGACATAAGGTTTTAAGTATTGAGTTTATGGCCGTTTTGTAAGAGTCAAGATTTTTAGTTATTTAAGAAAATAAAGTGTTTTATTATGTCTATTTTGATTCTTTCGTATGAATAATTTATTGTAAGAATATAAAATTTATGCTATGAAAATTCTATCGATTAAGCATTTTAAATCTATTCTCATAACTTTATTTATAAAACGAAAAACGCGAAGAAAACTAAAAAGTACGTAAGTTGTAAAAAAAGAAACTTGAACCAACCCAAGATTACCGAAAGAGAGTTTTTTTATTAGTCTACGGGCGTAGCCCGACCCCCGAACATCCAGTATTCTCGATGCCATCGGTCGCCAGGCCGGATCCGGGCCGACTTTCGATCTCTTCGTATCTACGGTGAAATGACGCGTGATGCGCTCAGGCGAGGGTGGCGCCCACTGGAATCACATTTTTCTCGTTATCGAGGCTTTTATTGTCTCGTTACTCTCCTCTGCGTACGCGTGCCTCTCTTTATGCGTCGAGTAGTTGGCGATTCAACTCGAGATTACCGATTCCCTGTGTTACGTTCTGATAGAGTCTAAGGTTATTATTGAGATGGTATAATGTATAATAAAATAACATTTTTTATAGATGTTTGAACGTTACGGATGATTACGTGAAAAAAAGTTGCACGCATGATATAGTATAAATATTATTCCGGCGCTTTAATTAGTTCGAATTAATAATATCAAGATGTATTATGATTAACGATTATCGTAACTGATAGTGTCAAAATACCTATTAATATATACGGGCGGTGCGAGTACTCGATCAAATTAAATTGCAAATTCGATCTGAAAATTCATAATAAAAGAACCACTCAAAATTATCTTTGAAAGAGCAAAATGTAATACTTTCAATTACCCAGACAACTTAAGGGTACGAGCTGCTTTTAACGGTATTTGTGAGGTTTCTCGGGTATATACATATATATAAAGTTAATTATTGATTGCAAGCTGCTTACTACGTCGGTTAAATGTTTTCCCGAGCTGCGGGCGCATCTTACCAGTAATAGACCTACGAGAGCGTTTAATCGATACGTTATAATAATGTCGGGCGGGCTCCAATTTCATGTCACCGCTTTAATCTAGCAGCGCTCGGGAAATTAATGTTGGCGTTATTTTTCGTTTCATTAATTTACAATTTTCCAGAGCTTGATCTTCATTTTTATGGAACGTATATTAACTAATTTACCCTCATATTAAACTTAATTAGTATAGCATAAAGAATTTTGAAGATCAGTGCGGGGGATCACCATCCAGATACTAACTATACACCAGAGCATATTAACCCACCACTCATCAATAACACAAAACTCAAACATCAATAATGCTAATGTTCTCAGCACACAGGCTCCAATTCCATACAATAAACCACGCACAGACTTTACCCAGTCAACCCAAGCAAATTTCCATCCTCCACAAAATTACATAATAAAATCCCCTATAAAAACGCAACACGTCAAAGGCGCGAGCGATATTAAGTGCAAAAGCAAACGATTCCGGGCAAAACTCGCAGGGCCAATCAATGCACTCGCAAACGACAGCTCGACCGCAAGTAGACTTTGCACAGCCAACAAACGAGCATGAAAACTCGGGGGAGTGTTGGCGCAGCCGGCCTGGGATTTATCGCAGGGCCTGCGGATTTTCTACGGGCTTAAGGCCGCAAAAGGGCGGCGGTCGAGGCAGAGGCCCGGGCGAAAGTTGCGAGGTGTTTATGGAGTGACGAGGAGGGATGCTGGTTATCTGGAAGCGTTTCTGTGAGACTGTGATTTATGTCGTGACGTTTATGAGTGGAGTAAAAATTTGGGAGGAGACAGCGAGTGCTCATGTGTTTTGCACTGTTTGGGGTGACACGTGTTACTGTGTTTGATGTTATTATTTTTGGTTACTTTAATGTTCTTGTGTTATAGAATTTCAATGTAACAAATTTTTAGCCTTTAAAATGAATGAATTAAAATGAGTTGTAAAGAAATGAGTTATAAATTTAGAGTGAAAATTTATGAGTGATTCACAAAAATTTAATAACAGCAGAATAATTATTTAAATCCTATTATTCCGCGCATCTGATGAAAAATTAACGAAGCCATCATGTATTTAATACTCTACTTTCAATGTTTACTTACCCTCAATACAAAATTCTAAACTATAACACTACCTTAAACGCGCCCAATTCTTCACTCTAAATCACAACTCTCCACTCACCCTCTCCCCAAATTTACTCAAAACTCGTCACCAAAAGCGGAAAAACTCCATCTCAATCAGCCCGCAGTAAGTAACAGTACCCTCCTCACAGCTGCAGCGCTTTAGAAAAAGCCAAAGCCATCCAGCTCTCCGGCGCTGCAGCAACAAACGCTCCTAACACAGCCACAGGAAAAACTCTCAAGCCTCCGCTGCGTTTACGGCAGTGCACGCACCGAGGCGCCTCGGCCCGTGTAAATATAGTTGCGACGCCCCGGTGTTAGTTTGGGCTCCGTCCCTTCGGCTCTCTCCTCTGGGCTGGCTCTCGCGCCAGGGGAGAGCAGCAGCTACGGATCCCCCAGCGCGGTTTGGGATGTGCCTTGGGTATAGATGCGTGTGTACGTATATATACGTGCGAGAAGGTACAGTAGGTGGCAAAAGTCGAGGAGGATGGGTGGACGGGTTGGGATTTAGGTAAGTGTGATTTTGGGGGGTGGGACTGCTTGATTGTGGATTTTAGACGAGTAGTTGTTTATGTTATTGACTGTGTATTTGGTTAAGTGCAGAATTTAGTGGGGATTGTAAGAATAATTTTTTGTTAATCATATAAATATTCGAAGAGAATAAAGAGAAATATTTAATTACTTGTTAGCAATGTGTTTATACTCGGTTATTATTTATTAATTTTAGTATTAATATTTCAAGTAGATAGAATATTGGCATTAATTATGACCAACATTTCGATCGACTGTATTATTCAGTAGCATGATTATGATATTTAAAGCTGTCAGAATATTGATTTCACTAGGACTCAAATGCAATTCGAATATTGTAACAATATATTCACTTATTCAGTGGATTTTAGCTTACTCTATAGCATCATTTAACAGCTTGTATATACAATATCTCATTTGTTTCATCGAATTCAAAGTAATAGAATTTGTTTTATTAGGTCATGATTCTATTTGTATTCGTTTTATACTTTTATTTTTACTTTTTATTTTCATGCGATATGTTTTGTTTAAATTTCATCTTTAAAAAATTGTTTTTCATAGAAAGCGGTAGGGCTGATTATTTCTTTTTTATTATCATAACTTACAAAAAGTAAAACAAAAAACTACATATCTAATCATAAGCTTTAATTAATCACAAAATAATGACAAATTTTCCTCGTGATAAAAGGTCATTTAAACGCTATCTTAAACAACAAAAAATTATCAAAAACAGCAAGCCATAACTAAAAGTTATAGATAACAACTTAATCTATTAAATTCGAACAAACAACGAATACCACCCACTAATCCATTCCAACAATTAAAATCCATCCCTTTACATACCACTCCCACAGTCCCCACTATCCCAAATCCCTCCCAATTCCTCAAAAAACTTAAACTCCCCACCACCCGTCCCTGATAATAGTAAGTGGAATCCCGGCCTAAAAGGACGCATCCTTAACCTGTTTGCAAGGCGAGCGCGCGTGTGATTTCGCCGAGGGCCTCGGGTAAGTACACTCGCAGCCAAAAGGCCGCCGCCGCCGCACCGCCACGGACTCGTCTTCCTGAATGTGCGGCACGCGTCCGCGCAGCTGTTCGGCCCGCTCTTCCCCTACTTTTTTCCCGACTCTCTCTCTCTCTCTCTCGTTTATGTGTACGTGAGCGCGTGGAAGCGAGGATGGCGCACGTAAAATTGACGTGGGCATCGATGGGGGATGAATTATTATCGATTTGAGGTGGGGTAGTGATTTTAAGGGTTATGTCGTCTAGTCGGTGGATGGAGAGAGATTTTTTATGGTTTTTTGGTGATTTTTGTAGGTGGGTTATTTGTTGAATTTTATTATGATTGTTTGGGTATTGAGAATTGCTGTTATAGTGATTTTAAGTTGTGTAAGATCGATAAAAAAAATAGCAATTTTATTAGCGGAGGACTATAAGTAAATTAATTATGAATGAATGAAAAGAATGCGACTCCTTGTTATTTCCGCATAATTTTCTTTCGTAACTCAACATTTACTTTTTGTGTAATACAGATAATATTAATAATTTATCCGTAATGATAGTCGTGCTTTGTTAAATAATATATCACTAATATTCATAATACGGTGATCATAATTTAAAAGAAAATAATAGAAAACTTAAGCTATGTTCCTTAAATAATAACTGTTTAAATATTAAAAACTACATCGTAATTTATCACATCTGAATTCTAAATTTTCATATTCTCTCTAAATATTTTACAAAATGTACTTCGACAATCCATTAAACTTCACAGTATCAAACCATATCCTCAACTCTCTACCAACCTATACTAAACTCCATAAAAATAATCCATCCCTCCCACCCACCCATAGAAAAAAACAACAATCTTACCTCCAGAAGAACGCAGCTCGGTATACACCCTATCCTCCCAAAATAGGCCAGCCCGTTTCGAAACGGAACAAGCACACAGCGCTAATACAACGCCCGGCCGCTGTCCTAGACACAGCGAAGCATCGCACGCACATCCACGCCTAAACTCTGCCTCTCCCTCCTCTTCTCAAAAACAATCCACGACCTCCGCACTCACATATACAACTCGGCCGCGAACTTTTCCTAATAAACAATAATCCGTAATTCCAAGTACTCGCCCCAAACAGTACGAGGACAATCACGCACGATCGGAGCCGAACGCACTTTCCCACGCGTCGCTCTCGGGCCGCACTGTATATATACAGCCTCTACGGGCACATATAGACACTTCTCACTTGCACAGTTGCGCTGCCGTCAGCCTCGCTCCTAATTATTCACAATCAGCTGTATTTTATCCACGCGCGCGCATTAACAAATGCATCCGACTCCGGCGAGTATACACACACTTATATAGGTAAGCGCAGAGAGGAACGCGGCCGCAGACGAAAATGCAGCAGGCAGGCGGCGCGCGCGGCCACGACTGGCGTGCCACGGTGTATATACAGAGAGAGAGAGAGAAGGAACGTGCGCGATGGGGGCCCTCGGCGGCGCGCGCCCGCTTCGCCAGTCTAGGGCCGTAGTCGCCGAGGAGTGGGGGGGAGAAGGGGAGGGGTGGGTTCCCGTGGATGACTATACGAGCTTCTCCGCGCGACTGTGTACGTAAGTATTTTCCCTCTGTCATTCTTTTCTATGTGGGATGGATGTGTGCGTGCGGCGCTTAGCTCTGTGTGTGATGGATGTATAGGTTATGTGTGTGTGTGTGTGTGGCCCTTTAGGTAGGAGCATTATGTCCGCTTCCGAGCTGCTTTTTTCTCTAGGGTTGGTGTGTAGTTGGAGCTTTGTGAGCGCATTAGAGCGCGTAGGTGGCTGTTTTGCGTGGGAGTGGGGAGAGGGGAGGATATTTGGAGGAGGCCTGAAATTTTTCGGCGTGCGGGTGTTGGGATCGTGGAGTGTGGATTGTCAATTGTGGATTTAGCCTAATTTCTTTTGAACGGAGGAACTGAGATGCAGAGCTTGGGAAATGTTGAAAAAATTAAAATTAAAAAACAATAAACTTCAAGTTAAAAGAGGAAAGATTGCTTAACAGCAGATAATTTAGCAGTGTGCAAGCTATACAGTTGATTTGCTAACATAATTAAATTAAAGTTGTTACTTTACCAAACTCATTTTATCTCGTATAATCTTTGCATCTACTAATTAAGGCAGTTTGAGCTTTAGTCCTCGAAAAGTTTGAAAACTTTAATTCATTATAGTTCCAGATAAGCATATAACATAAAATCATAAAATGTTTACTAAATCTTGCAAAGCCGAATGTAAGCCTAGAATTTTTTAAATTTAGAAGTATATAAATTTTTACTGATTTGAAATTTATAAATTTTTGATAAAACCATAAAAATTTAAGAAAAAATACATACATAGGTTCATCAATAAATACATAAGTATCAAAATTATTAAAATTCACACTCCCAACTATTATTTTAGAAATCTCTTTAACAGCTTTTAATCTATAAATAAAATAAGAATGCCCCCGCATAGAATCCCCAGCGCGCACATGGCGAGTGCAGTCGAAGCCCGAGTCGAAGCGCTTAATTTATTCTCTCTTTTTCTCCCTCGCTCTCTCCTCTCCTTCTCTCTCCTTCTCCCATCCATTCAATTCTAAACCTATATATGCAGCAGAATGGATTTTATTGAGGCCGGAGCTCTATACTCGCCACGAAAATTCCTCGTTTATTCGTGCCTCCAAGCCGGCTACAGGGATTTTGTCTCTCGGTGTCGACGCGCTCGAATAAAGCCGCTCGGCTACTCGCTTTTACTCGACATAATATGTAAATTTTCATAATTTAATATACGCTTAGTTATGTATAAAAAATTTCCGCGCAAACATTTCTCTATAATAAAACGCACATCTACCATTTAACGCTATCCTATAGCAGCAATAAACCAAAATTTTATCGCTTTATTACCCAAAACTGAACACTGTCAAAACCCAACATAAAAAAACATTGAAAAAAAAAACCGTCCGCAGTTACGATAAACGAGCCCCAAGAATCCATCTTCCTAACATCCTCCGCTTCGTCACAAAATTATTTACGACACAGCCGGAGAGCGTATCAAGCCAGCCGAGCACTAAAATTTTTCTACGTATACGGCCCCGTGCGCGCTCATAGTCCTGTAAAAGCCCATATACACTCGACCTTCCCGAGCCGCTCGCTCATGCAGCCCGGGATTTTGATCTCTCTGACGTATCTCGCTTCGCTCTCAGGTAGAAAAATAAATCCGGGTGGGGACGTCGAGAGAAGAAAGCGTGGAGAGGGGAGGGAGAGGGGGGGGGATGAATTGGTAAAAATTGATCGTAGGTGCATTTTAATCCATGATTAATCGAGAAGTGGACGTGACGTTTTTTGTTGGCTGTGCCTTTGGCATCGGTGGAATTTTTCGAGGCGGATGGTTTTTGTTTGGTTTTGTAGTGGGTTGAAGGTTTTTGGTCGGTGTGTTATTTTTGGATTTTGAGTTTGATTGAAAGATTTTATCTTTTGTAATTTAAAGAATGATTTAGATAGTGTTGAATAGTTGTTTTTGTGCTAGAATCGTTGGTATTACTAACCGTAAGCGAATTTAAATTTTACAATTTTCAAAAAAAGTTTATTAATCTTTTGATTAAAAAAAATCAACATATTTACTGAAATAACTTTTAAGAATCTCTTTTACAAACGCATTGAGATTTACAACGTCACATCTAAATTTAGTTCTCCGGCGTTCCGAAAACCCTTGGGATTCATCTCTAATTACCGCCCACGCATTTATTTTCGCATTTTTCAGAAAAACTTTCGAGAGAGGTGCCAAAAGGGCTGCCGCTGTGCGCAGGATTTCCTAAAGGAATAGTTATAAACCGCTCGAAAACAGCCGCCGCGTTTGAGCCGCTGTAATCCAGCTTCTCTCGGCTGCAGAATTATATACCTGGCAACTTGCTTCAAACAAAAGGACTAATAAAAGCGGGGACGGGCCCCATTATGCTTGCTGGAAGGCAGAGATTTCAAGGTAAGGAAAATATCGAGAGAGATAGTTTTGAAAAACTTTGTTTGCAAATTTGTAGGCTCGTATTGATTATGATAATGATGATAATGGTGGCGTGATCTATTATAATCTAATTTTTGAAAACTAGCTGGGTGTATGCTTGGTAACGAAGCTTGGGAGTCTAAAAGCAGTAGACCATTTTGCACAATTATCCAAAGTAATTTAAGTTTTTAAAAAATTATAAAAAAAACGTGTTGTTTAATTAAATAAGATTGTAAGTCACGAAATAATTTTTTATTACACGCATATTAATCATGTATAAATTACACAAAAACCGGTTATTTGCAAACATCCTTACCAGGCTCCTTACATATTATGCCAACCTGAATTTTTGCACGATCAAAATGAATTAACCGCCACCCAAACGTCCCAACCTATACATTGTATAACTATCTATCGCGAAAACCGTCCATTATCTCGACACCATAATTATCAACCTCGTTACCAACATCTTTATCACACCTATTGCATTCTCAGTAAAATACGAAAAAACGTTTTTATATCCGATAATTCATTGTACGATAAAAGGTCTATCTCCTTTTTACGTAAGAAGATAACTTTTCTAACACCACCCATCCTCGAGCTGGCTCGCAGTATAAAATCGCATAAAAATGAGAGCCGTGAACACTCGCGTCTTATTGTCGAGTTTTCACATGCAGGCCATTGTGCGCCTTCTGTCTATTATTCTTAATGCAGCCGTCAGAAGCGCGCTCAAGTTTCTTATGCGTTTACCGTGTGTTTATAGAAAAGTTGAGAGTATATATCTAAGTCGTTGAATGGATATGAAACGCGCGAAAAGCTTAGCTGTATATTTGAAAATAAAATTACTGTTGGGTAAAGCGTTTTTCAATAATAGGTTTTATCTTATAGTTTCATTGAAGTGGTAGTATTTGTTTTTATAAAAAATTAAATTAATCGGAATATTGGAAACTTCATAAAAGTAACCATTTTATTTCGCTGTATGAAAAGAACAGTCGTTAGTTCAATAGAGAACAAGCGCGGAAAGTGAAATTTATATTGAAGCTTATCTGTAATCGGCTTTACTTGCGTTTATCATCGCAAATATTGAATATTTCCGTTAAAATAAAAATATAGTAAAAATCCACATATAAAATTTTGCGATCAAATACCATGTGTTACGTCGCTATTATCTGATATTGCTGTATTTAGAGCCATTTTAATCTTTCATAAAGCTAATTTTTTAAATAAATTACACATTAATATCATTTATATTTACAAATTTAAATAATAACCAACTATAATCTTCAATAACAAACGCAAAACAAACTTTCAAAGTAACCTATACATTCTAAAATTCAACACTCCTCTCACTCACTCAACGGCCTTTAACCATTTAAAAACCCCAAAATCTTCACCCAAAACCCAAAGCCATCTGCCTCAGCGTCCAACAAAGCTCTAAAATAGAACGCACTCCGTCCCGCAGGATCGAATTTAAAACGCTCCTTTTTTTCGCTTATAGCTCGACTCGGAATGCGCGCTCATTGCGTAACTACAGCAGCGCGCGCGTCGTCATCGAGCTGATGATGCACGCCCATGCAGCGGAGGCAGCAGCGGCGCGAGCGCCACATTAAACTCGGCTAGCCGTCGCGTTTCCGGCTTGACGCAATAAAACGCACCAGTCACTTCCGCTCGCCGGCAGACGCGAGGTCGAGCGTTGCTCCACTATTGGATGATTGTGGTTAGAGCTTGGCTTTTATGTGCTGTTTAGTGAAAGGTTTTCGGGGCGGATGGATTTTTGTTTATTTATTTTTTTTTTTTTTAAGTTTTGGGTATTAAGTAATGGTTTTTAGTGTATGGGTACTTTATAGAAGTTACGAATATTTTAAGAAAAATTTTTGTTTTTATTAATTTTTTAATAATTTTTATAAAAAAATTAGGAAAGATTTTTATTAATATTTTGTAAAAAATTTCGACATGTACTTCACTGTACCACTGCACTGAAAAAAATTTTAGGCTACAGTAACTAAAAGAACAGTTCTGACAACGATACAGTTTGGCTGACTGGTTT
>UELX01002294.1:0-32438 GCA_900480035.1 Eupelmus urozonus
TATGATAAATATAAATTTACACCTTAAAAAAAAAAAAAAAAACTAAATATGTTCCAAACATTTTTTTATATTTCTTTTCATTTTAATTATTATTTAGAATATGGATCTAGATTAAAAGAATAATTTGTACTTTATTAGCATTAACTTTTATATCTATTGTAATAGTAAGAATACAAAAGAGAATATAAATAAAAAATGTATTAAATAAAACAATTAAATTGTCAAAATCATATTTAAACACATTTAAATAATAAAGTAGTTCTTACAATAAATTAGAAAAATGAATCTAAGTTTTTATAACACATTCAACAGTATAAATTTAGTTATCCAGTAACTAATTCTTTGTTAAACTCCACACTTTTTAAATAAATAATTTTTTTCAACACTTAATTAATTATTATATCTTAACAATTAATGTTAACAGTAGTTTTTTAAAAGATCATCATACCTTTTTTATTGGTAGTAGTAATTTGGATAGTAGTTATTCATAGAATTTAAATTATTTTCATAATTATTTGTAGCATTTAAATTATTTGAATAATTATTGGTAGAATTTAAATTTGAGTAAGCACTTGTTGGTAAGTAAGTGCTGGGCATATAATTATAATTTTGATAATAATATGGGTACCACCACATATTAGGTTGATAATACTGTGCATAATAGGAGGCTTCCTGGGAAGTGCCTTGTGAATCAGTTCCATTTGGTATTAATCTAGATATAAAACAGTTCATTAAAAATTAAATAAATCAAAAACGCACATACATTTATTAAAAAACTTACTTAGATGATTCATCTTCTATAACCTCTTTCTTTATTTTTTTATCATCAAATGTTAAGTCAATTAAAGGAATTTCCTTTATTTCCGTTTTCACAATATTTTGCTCTTCAATAACTTTGTCCAACGTTGCTGGTTCAGCTGATGTTTCTTTCTCATTAATGCATTTTTTACAGTTTATGCATACCTTATTACCATGCGTAGGTGTTTGAGTTACATCAACTTGAACTTGTTTTTCTTCTGTTGTTTGCTTTTCACTGGTATCAAATACAACAATCTCTTCATTTGTAGTCTCTTGACTTTTAAGATTTGCTGCTTTAATTGCTGAAAGAATTTTGAAATAAATAGTAGAGTTACTGATTACATTGATCTAATAATCTTATACAGAAAAAGTAAATAAATAAATTTAGTTAGCACATATACAATTCAAAAATATAAAAAATATTATAAGAAATACATACCAGCTAATACTTGCTTTTTTGAATCTTCACCTTCTTTTTCCTGAAAAAATTAAATATATTTAATGCTGCATACATGAAAATTTTTTTAGTAATAGTCTAAAAATTTAATAATTGTTTACAGTAGTATTGGTTGTAATCCACCTATAAATCTGATTTCTAATCCGAACTTTTTCATTTTGATTTGCAGGTTCTATTTTTAATTTATTGAAAACTTTTGTAACAAAATCTGCAGTTCTATAAAATTTATCATTATAATATTTTTTCATAACTTTGTGAACCGTTTTTCTTATTTTAGGCAACGACACTTTATCAAGTGTTAACGGTTTTTCCTTTTTATCTTTTTTTTTTTCTTTATTTGTATCAAGACTTGATCTGTTTTCTTCTCTTTTTTCACCCGCAGTACTTCCTCTATTTTCCTCTGTGGTTGTGTCCATACTTGAACTGTTTTGCTCTCTTCTTTTATCCATAGTATTTACTCCATTTTGCTCTTTGATTATATCAGAACTTGATCTGTTTTGTTCTTTATTTACATCCATACTTACTGTTACTGTCATAAATACTGCTTATCTACACAAAAAATCACGAATAACATATTTTTGAAAATGTATTACATACTAATTTTTAGTATTCTTTTAGACATAAACAATTTAAATTTATTATTTCACTATTATGTTGCATTAACAAGTGTAAAAAAAATCAATTTCATTAACTTAATTAAAACGTTATGTATTTCAATGATTTTAGGAAATTTAAGTATTATTATTTGTAAATACGTAAAATTATTGATATAAAATATACCTTGAAGGTGCGTGAACTCTTGATTTTTCCTTATTTTTTCGGATAATCTTATTATACATAACTTACTTATTGTACATAACAAATAAAGCATCAACAACATATACGTATAATCACCTTAGAACATGTCTGCACATATCAAGTTTGAGACTTGAACCATTGTCTTGTAGTATAGAAAAAAAAACATGGATATATTTCAACAAAATGGGAATCGAAAATTGATAAGACAATATATAAGACGAAGACAATTGATAAGACAATAAACAATAAGCACAAACGATAATATTTTCAAATAGGTAGACGAGTAGAAATCTTATATTATTTGTTATTACTTCCGTGTTAATTCAGTAACTACTATTTTTCCTCCAATTCGAAAAGTGCGCATCGCGTCCTTTGTATTGCAGGGAATTCCAGGAAAACGAATTCACATTTTTTTGGCGCGAAATTTCAAAGTTTAAAAATTATGACTTTTTGTATTTTTACAAAGAATCTTGGTTTCATAGAAAACTTTGCTTTTTTATTAATTAACTGGTAGGTAAAAACAATAACGTAATTTTTTAATAAGTATACATAATAATAATATGTTTTTATTAGCGACTTCAGTACAAAAATTAAATATAATTTGGTTATTAAAAACTAAAATGTATTTTGCCTTAATTTATATGTACATTATGATCATATAATAACTAGATATAAATTGATCGTTCACAATTTGGTCATTAAAAAGTAAAATGATATTTTCCTAAATTGTATTCATATGGTAATTTATATGTACATAATTATTGTATGTCCTTAGACTTAATTAACATTTTAATAAAAATGTTTTTCTAAATTACTAAATTTGTATAAAGAAAATTTTTTACAAACATGCACAGTTTTTAAATTTTGTATATATAAATATTTACAATGAAAAATCTTGAGGTGGCTGAATAACTCCATTGAAAGAAGGCTGAGGTTGAAGTTGTGGTAGCATCATTCCAAAATTTTGATGCATTACAATTGTATTTGAAGCGTAAGGATTAAATAAAAATTGATTATACATTCCTGAATAAGCTTGCATAAATCCTAAAGAATTCATTACTATAATATTTGGGTTACATTGGTGCATTACAGGTGTCATGCAAGAATTACAGCAATTCATGTTGGTCATATTATATGCAGTATTCTGAACTGCATTTATGTGATTGTGCATCAATAGCTGAGGAACAAAGTTGTTACAATAGGAAACTGGTTGTATTAAATTGTCTCTATTAACTAATGATGCTACAGGTAATTTACATTTTGTTTCTATTAGATTGTTGCAAACTGCTTCGTTATTATTGTTTTGATAAATCAGTTGGGAATCATCTGACTCTGGTTGTGAATCATCTGACTCTGGTTGTGAATAATGTGGTTCTGGATTATTTTCTAGAAGATTTGCTTCATGCTTCACTGTTATATAATTACTTGCATTTGAAAATTCAACATTTTCATTTTGGTTTTCATAAGTTTGCCAGAGTTCTAAGTTATTACTTGAAATTTCAAAATTGCTTGAATCCTCAGTCTCTGCACCATTAGATATTTCATTTTGATAGGTATTTTCTGTACCATTAGATGTCTCATTTCGATCTGCACCATTAGATGTCTCATTTCGATGGGCATTCTCTGTCTCATTTTCTTTATTTTTTTCAATCATATTTACATTATTACACTCACTGTTTTGATTTGTTTTTTCACTCTCTTCTTGTTTCTTGTGAGTACAATATCTTTTAGCCATGTCTTGTAATTTTTCATTTTTTTGAAGAGTAACTAATGGGATTTTTTCCAACTCATGTGAAATATTGTTCTTGTCAATTTTTAAAGATTGAATCAAACTTTTATTTTTATTAATTACTGTGTTTCTGTTACTGTATTTTCGCTGTAAATAACATTATTTTTTTATATTTGAAAAAATAAGTTTTTTCTTAAAATTAGTTAAAAAACAAATTTAAATATTTCTACATCTTTGTAATCCAACAATATTTATGCAATTTTTAACTTTTTTAATAAAGATTTCATTGATTAGTACAAATTAATAAATTAAATATTTATACTTAATTTTCTTTTGAACAAGTGAACTAATAATACTTACTTTTCTTGTACTTGAAGACAATTTTAATATCGTATCAATTGCATTAGAGCGAAGCTTCCTACCATTATTAGTTTCTTGAAAAAAAATTTGATTCAGTTTTTGAATAATATTATTAGATTCCAATAGATCAAATGATAGCTCTGAAGAATCTGTTAATGTTTCAATATCATTTAGAATTTGTTCTTTATTATTTAAAACAACTGTTATTAGCCTTGCAAGAATGTGAGATTGCAATTGTCCTAGTGATTCTGATGCATTTTTATAGACACTTTTCAAAGCAGTAGTAACTGTTAAATCATCAAAATTAGGATTTTTCATAAACTCTGTTAAGAATAAACAATAAGCATCTTTACTCTTCTCTAAATTTGTTTTTTGAACCATTTCTGAAAAAAAACGTGCTATTACGTACAAATTTATTATAGTACAAGATTATTTATTAAATTTATTAGTAAAAATTGTTTACTTAGATACTTAGTGAAAACAATATCTAAAATATATATAAAAATATATATATAAATATTCTTTTTCTTCCTAATTTTCCCTAACTTTTCTAATAATCACAGATAAATATTTGCACTTTTCACAGTATACTGCTTGAATGTCGGAGAACAAATACGTACGAAAAGTGTAGATCTTGTTTACATTATGATGTATCCAAAATCAAGGCTTTCCTTTTGACCTTATGTACTAAGAAATTTACCTTGAAGGATGTAAACTACAGACATAGTCATTTGAATACAAAATAGTTAAATCATATTTAAATTTAATTTTATTAAAACAGATAACAAAAATATAATTTTAATTTAATTTTTTAATTTTTACTGAACTTCAGAAAATTTAATACCCACTTGATAATTTTTATAGAATAACTTTTTAAAAAGGAGTTTTTAATGGTTTAAAAATGGGGATTGATAAAAAAATTTAGATATGTAAATCGAATTATAACATTTTATTACATAAATTTTTAATTCAAAGTTTATAAATATATTTTGCCAACAAAGATTAAATTTTGGAAATTTTTAAGTCAACTCAAATTGAGAAAATAAACCTATTTGTGATTGAAGTATTTTATATTTTTATAAAAGCTTCAACATTTTCTTTTCTATATGTTTCTTGTTTTTAAATCTAAATAACTAGAACTTAAGAAAAGATTGGCTTATAAAATACATTACTTCAAAAACTTAAACTATAGTAAATTTAATTTCAATTAGTAAAAAAATAAAGTCAATATTACATTGTGAATTTTTTATACACAATAAAATAAAATAATTGTTACAATAGACAATATAATTAATAAAAATAAATGATATTTAACTTTTTTCTTTAACATACGTAGAGGGAAATCAATGTACATGCTGATAGTTATGACAAATAAAAGAATGAGACCCAAGTAGTAATTTCTCTACTGATTGTAAAATTGATTTCCTCTATGATCTCTTAGATCGGTAGTATTTTGGGGTACCATCCGTACTCTTGGAACAACATTTACTGTATTAACATCTGAATTGTACTGTTGGTGAAAATTTGATGCTTGATGTTGATATGGATTACCGGGTTGAGCATACATTGACTGAAGGCTTAGCCTTTGTTCCACTGAAGCATTTGATAGAAATTTATCAAAATCTTGCATAGATGAATAATTTTTGGGCACTTCATAATTATCAATTAATACAGGCTTTTGTTGAACGTTCTGCGGCGAAGCTGAATAGCCTGGGGGGGTTGAATAATGCATCGTTCGAAGTTCAACAGGTAATGATTGATTTTGAATTGACAGATTTTGATTACAACTAGCTGTTGGCAAATTCGGATGAGGTATTTGATTCTGTAATTCATTGGAAGGTCGCGACACATTTTGATTGAAGAATTTCACCTAAAAAATTATTTATTCATTCATTAAAGTTTTTTCCATATGCAAGAAAATTAAAATTAATGTACGCAACATTTTATATAATTAATAAAGCTGCAAGATTTATTATATTAAATAAATTTTACAACGTACCTGTGCTGCTAATAATTCGGCTTGAGCAGAAGCCAATTGTTTTGAAAGACAAGAAACTTTATTAATAAGTCGTGACATTTCTTGAGAAGCGTTTGATATTTCATTCATACGAATTTGTTGAGTAGTTATGTCAACGTTTGATGGAGGAAAAATTCCAAAAGATGCATCAGGCAAAGCCGATTCAGTATCATTCGTAAACTGACGATTTAATCCTTGATTGACGTTAAAATTTGCAGATTCGAAGGGTAGAGCGTTTACATTCATCATAGCACTTGTAGCCATCTCTGTGTTATAATTCACAAATGGAACAGACTGAGAAAATGGTACATTTTGTAGCATATTTGAATCAAGATTCATAGGCAATGTAGCAGTAGAGTCAGTCACATTGGAAACAGAAACGTCATTTTTTAATTGTTGATTGTTGACTTGAAGTGGATTACAAGTAGTTGGATTTAAACCTAAATTTTTAAAAAAATGTACAAGTCGAAAAATTATATTTAAAAAAGAGGTTTACATGCTAAAGGAAATAACAAAGTAAAATATATATATATATATCGAGCTTGCGAGTTTAATTACAAAATAAATTATTTAAGTAGTAAATTATATAAAATCTTTCTACAATTAATTATTTAAATTCTGAATATTATAAAAATATATTTTTTTTGTTTAATCCAAATAAAACAAAAAAGGAATTGAACGATAAAAATTAGAAAAATATTGTAAAGTACTGTTACATAAAAATACAAACCTAAAGCACGTTGAACATTTTGATTTCCTTCAAATGTCATGACAACATTAGGTCTTAACTCAGTATTTAATATCTCTTGAACATTACCAAATGTTAAATTTAGCTCAGTTTTTGTAGAGCTTTCTTTTACATCTAATTTTGTTGCTGGAATTGCCGTAGTGGCATTTGAAGTAGGGTAGTGCAATACATGTTCTAGTTCTCTTGATTTAATGATATCTGCTGATCGATTTGGTTCCTTTAAAACTGTATTATTTTTTGGTAGACTAGAATTTGTACACTGTCTTTCATTTGTAATATTTGTCTGATTAGAAATATTTGTTTCTTTGTTGATGATAGGTTTTTTGTTATCCTGTGGATTGAAACTATTCTGTTGATTGAAATTACTGGTAGGTTTGGATTCTTGAATTTGCGTTTTTTGTCCTTTTTGACTGTATGGCTGTTGATTACTAATATTTTGTTGATTATTGTTATTGTGATTTCTTTGTGAATTCAAATTTGATTTTTTATGCTCCTCAACATCCCAGCTTTCTTCTGATTGATTTTTACCAAAACGTTCTTGATTCCTGTTTAAAATTTCAGAATTAAACCGTTGTCTAGAATCTTGATACTGATTTTTGTTTGCAGTATCTGGATTTTTAGAATAGTTTTGATTTCGAGGATTTTCATGCATTTTATCAGGATAAGATCCTGATTGATTCCTATTAAAATTCTCTTGGCTTTTAATTTTACTATCTTGATTTCTAACGTTACAAGTTTGGCTTCTATTTGAGTCTTGATATCTGTCTGATTGATTTCTATTATCAAAATGTTGATTTCTATTGTACTCCTGATGCTTAATAGCATTACTTTGATTGGCATTCGCATAATTAGCAGTTCTGCTAGAACTCTCTTGGTTTCTATTTATATTTTGGCTTTGGTTTTGATTTGAATTCGAATAGAAACATTCCTGTTGTTTATTGACAATATTTTGGCTTGATGATTTCGGAGGTATATTTTGACTTTGATTAAAATTTTTGGGCGTTTCCTGTCTAAATCCCGGTTTTTGAACGTTTTTGTTAGACCTATCAAAACTATCAGAATTAGCTTCTCTGCCAGATCTACCATATATTGGAATTGGTTTTTCTTGAATTTGATTTAATGTTTCTTTGGCTGCTTGATCTCTACTCTGATTCTTATTCATTGTTTGATGTTGATTTTTAATTAAATTAGTTTGGTCTTTACACTGATTTTTATTTGCAGTCTGTTGTTCAGTTTGATAAAAGTCCTTTTTCGTTTCTTGAAAAGAATGAACATTCTGTTGAGTTGATTTGTCAACCTGTGGTTGAGTTTGAATTATAGAAGTATTACTTAAGGGTTGACACTTGTTTTCAGTGTGAGCTTTAAGAAATTCCTGCTCCTTTCTTCGCGCACCTTTTCCCATGAATAAGTGTTTTTCCGTATAGCCATCTACTCTACCGTATTTATCAACAAAACCTTGAGCTAAATTTTCATTATTATTTTTATCACCTGTGTTTGTAGAATTTGTGGAGCCTGGAAGATTGCAGTGAACCTTACCCCTAAAAATAAAATAAATTAGCATAATAAATTAGAGAATTTAATTAAATCTCCTAACTAATATCCATAATATACTGACAATGTTAGAAGAGCTTTAATATTTTTCATTTAATTAAATAATTAGTTTATCGTTGCATAATAAATAAATAATTTATAAAGCTATTCACATGGTAAATTTAGAATATTTTATTATAAATTACACAAACCATTCATCATCATCATAATAGTCTTGAACCTTGATTGTTAGATTTTTCTCCATTAGTTTTCGTCTCTCACTCTCTTGCTGAGCAGTGCATATACTTTGAGCCACAGCTAATTCAAGCTCTTCTTCCTCCTTTGCTCTATCAATTTTTTCAGACTGAACATTAGGGAATAACTTGTTGGCTGAATCTTTATTCCAGACATTTGATGAAGTTGCATTTGGCTGAGTAATACTTTTTGGTTCTTCCATATTGTCTTGCTTTGGAGGCTCAACTTTTTTAGATGCAGGATTAGATCGATCATTACGATATCTATTTTGTCCATTACTGGATCGCCTTTTGTTATTATTTCTCTTGGTACCTTCAAAATAGTCCTCACTGCGTTCATCTTTTTTAGGTAATTTTTGTAATTGATATTTGGATCCCTGATTCATGTTTGTACTGCAACAAAAAAATTGTAGCGTATTAATTTAATAAGTCATTGATCTATTAAGTTATTAAAAGTGTTAGTTATATTACATAACAAAGTCTCAATGAAAATGATAGCATTAAACAATTTATTTACTAAAAGATTCCATTAATATTTCAAGCATATGTAAAAATAAAAATTATACATAATTTAATTAAAATTATATTAATTTATTAATGGTAAGTACACATTCACATAATCAATGCCAATTAATTTTTCTAGCCACAAATTAGTATAAATAAAGAAATGAAAGTTTAATGTTAGTACATACTTATTTGTTGGTTGAGTTTTAAGCCACTCCATGCTTTGCAGTTTACTAATAAGCTCTTGTGGCTTCTCAACATTTTGAGAAGGATTTTCAGAAATTTTGTTAGAATCATTTACATTATTATCAACCTTTATTTCATTATTTGTTAAAACTTCTTTACTAACATCAGCTGTATTTACTTCATTATTTTGTGAAATTTTGGAATTATTGGTCTGATTACCTTCCAAAGGTTCTTTAGGTTTTAATGTTTGGCCACAATCATTATTTATTTCATTATTTATTAACGGTTTTAATGTTTTTGAAGATGTTGAAACAATTTTAACATCAGATATCATGGAAGAAGATTCTTCACTTTTAGTTTCAGATATTAAACTAAGTAATGAAGAATCGTTTTTAAAAGTCCCATTCTCACTTGTCTTTTCTTCAGTAGATAACAATGCTGTATGATTATTTTCACTCATTTGTTCAATTGGCAAAGATTTTATTTTATTATTAACTAAATTTTGCTGGGTAGTCTGCAAAGACTTTGCATCATTATCAATAGAGACATTTTCAGAAGTAATAGTATCTTTTAGTTGACAAACTTTTTCAGTCTGTAATAATTTTTTATTAACTGCTAAATTTTCTTGGATAATTAATAAAGACTTTGATTCACTATCACTAGAGCCATTGTCAAAACTAGTAGTATCTTTTACTTGACAAACTTCTTCAGACTGCATTGATTTTTCATCAACTACATTTTGTTTAACAGTTAACAAAGACTTTGTTTCACTATCACCAGAGACATTTTCAGAACAAGTAGTATCTTTTACTTGACAAACTTTTTCAGACTGTATTGATTTTTCATTAACTAAATTTTGCTGAGGAGATAAGTCAGCCATACCATTATCTATAGATATATTTTTTGGACTTAAAGTATTTATTACTTTATGAACTTTTTCAACAGCATTTTGTTGATTGCTTGATACAGATTTTGTATTATCATCTAAGTTAATTTGTTTAACTTCAGGAGACTGTTTAATACTATCACTATCAATAAATGTACTGTCATAAATAAAATTGTCCCTATCATTTAATTTTTTTGCAATCTGTAAAAACTCTTCATCACTAATATTAATAGTTTCTTTATTTGTCAATGATTTAGATTCCTCTTTATTAGAAAAAGTTTCATCATTAATACATTTAATTTCTTGAATTTTATTATTCTCAACTACGTTTGATTGATCAGTAAACAGTGAAATTTTATCACTGCATTCTATGCTTAAAACTTTCATGTCCGAGATGTTTTTGTCATTATCAAGTAATTGCTCGTTGTGAGAAAATTCTTTAGTATTATTTGTTAATTTATTAATTACCTGATCTTTGGCGTTATCATTTGTAAAAATTTCTTTTTGTACTGAATCCTCTTCACTTTCAATTATATTTTTCTGTTCATGTACGCTTACATTTGTTACATTCTTAATTTCTACAGAATCTTGAATACATTCCTTAGTCTCATTTATAAATATCTTTTCATCACTAACTGATGAAAAGTTGATTACTTGTGATTGTATGAAATTTTCAGAATTATTTTGAGTAATATTACTTTCATTAATTTCAAAAATTGTTTTATTACTAACACAGACACTAATCTGTTCTTTAGTAAATACAATGGATTTCATATTATGGTCTGATTTTGTAGAAGCAGTAACATTATCATCTTTATCAATCTCTAACACGAAATTATCATTATCAACAAAGGTTGCTAGTTTATCATTAGTGAAAGAGTCTTTAACATCGTCAATAGTCTTACAATTTTCTATGCACTCTAGATTAACATTAACAGAACTACGTTCACCTATAAAATTAGTAATCACTGGTACAAGTGTTTTACTTTCATTATTATCTTCATCAGTTTTTACAACTGAAGCAGATTCTTCAGAAACATTACTATATTCGTTTATTTGTTCAGCTATAAAAATATCTTTAATACTGCCATGAGCCTGCATGGCATTTACGGATTCTTCTTCTTTTTTGTCAATGTTCGCCTCATCTGTAGTCTTCGAAGTTTCTTTACTTATGTGTGTCCCTTCAGTATCCAAAAGATCTGGTTCATTTCTATTTTCTGCACTCATCTTGCTCTTTAATAAAAAAAAAATACAAAAAAAGGAAATACAGTTGATAGATTGAAGTTTGTATTCAAAAGAGGCTTAGCAAAATTATTATTTTGATTGCATTGGTAAATGATTTAAATATAATTTAAAATATCTCATTTGTTCAGGAGGTAAGCTTTATGTAAATAAATTGTTATGCAATAAAAATACCCGTCGCAAAACGTACCTATACGACACCCTAAGAGAATTTATTTATCTAAATCATATGTATATAGCATATTAGAATTAAAGAGTCCATTTAAAAAGTACGCACGACTACAGCAAAAATATGCTTTCGAAAATTGTAATCTCAGCCAAGGGAACTGGTCTATAGCAAAATTTCAAAATATAAAATAACTCCTTTATCGGTTCGTGTTTCAAGAACGCACATAAAGCATATAGAAACCAACAAAATGCCCGACAATAATTACTTTTAGATCGCCCCCGCTAAAGAATCCAAAACAAACCGTTAAAACAAAAAGCTATCAGCTATACCTTATTCAACGCTATCAATACGTTTCAATCACACCGACTAACCCTCGTAACAACAAGCGAACTAGAAAAATCCCATCAAAGCCAGTTCCTTTGTCTTTCGCGAGTCTCCTTAGCCGGCAAAATGAAAACACGCGATTATCGCTCTACCAAAACAACACAAATCTACATAGGCACGATACGTACTTTCTACGTGTTAAATCTCATACAAGGCAACCTCAACTCTTTGCAAAACTCGAAAACCGCAGGACTAAAGAATCTCTCCTCCTCAATAATCTCTCTCTAAGATGAGCCAGATCAACTTTTCTCTCGGTATATGCTCTCGCCTTGACACACGATCCTGCACTGCGGGCGATAAAAAAAATCCTATTCGCCACGATAGAGCCGGAGAGCGAGAGCGCGCACGTTCAAACTTCGCCGGCGTGCGCTTTCCTGGAATTTGGCTTCGCGCGCTGCGCCGAGATCCGCTCTGCGGTTCTGTTTACGTGGCGCGCGATTGGTCGTTGTGCTGGCCAATCGCGTGTAGCTCGGCGCAAATTTGTTGGCGCTGTTTTTCGAAGCTTTTAATTTTTTTTTGCGGGATGGTTTATTTTTATGTGTGAGGGTGTTTTTTTTTATTAGTAGAGTAAAATGTATTGGTGGTGGGATTGGGGAAGTCTTGATATTTATGAGTTGATTTAAATTTAGTCTAGCATAGGTCAGTAAAAGAGAATAATTTTGCGAATGTGAATAAAAATATTTGATTTAAATAACTATATTAATTATTATTTAAAAAATTATTAAAGATTAAATTATTAGATTTAGGTAATATTTTTATTATTTTTATTATATAATAATATTTTTAATGCGTTCTTGTCATTACTAAAAATAAAAGTTAAATATTTATCATTTATAATTATAAAATTAATTTATTTAATTATCAACTTGAATCTAATCTGCTACAATAAAAATAAATGTATATATAGTACACTGCATGCTCCAAAAGTTAAAAATCGTATTGCTCCAAAATGACATCGAGGATAAGAAAAGCTAATGATAAATCGTATACGCAGAAAATTTTCCAGTCCTCGGCATGCTCAAAATTGGCGAATTCATATACCTTTTCTCAAAACACAAGCATCATCAACCTATAAACACATGTACTAAACAACAAAGGACACCTAGGCAAGCAAAACAAAACACAAACTCGACCGGCAAAACAGAGCCTCAATCTCAAACTACTCCCAACCTCTCCGCAAAACAAGCTCCATCCCATCCCATCCACAAACCTAAAAAATCCTCAACATTAATCTCACACTCACATCATCGAATCCATTCCCAAACTCCCAATCCAAAAAAAGTCCTTCCGCAATTTTGAAGGTTATGTCCAACCCAGACACGCTACACAAGTGCACTTGTATATATATTCCTCCACAGCACTGCCCTCGCTCACCCTATATATACACCTATACACGTGCGCGGCCGCCAGAGCGTACACATAAGCACACAGCCAGCTCAGCGCAGAGAGCAGAGAGCAGAGAGAGAGAGAGAAAGGGGTCGAATGCCGATCGATTTTCGCGCGGCGGCAGCTCTCTCTCTCTCTATATATATGTGCAGCTGCAGCAGTAGTAAAGTGTCGTGCACGGCGCGTCTCGCGACTCTCCGGCGCTGCTCCGCAGGAATTCGCTAAGAAAGTCTGGACGATAGCATCGCCATGGCCCGGAGAAGCGAGTAGACGTGTCCTGCCCTCGTGTCGCTCTACATGCCGCCTTCACACGAGTAAGGATCTTTCTATCTCTACTCTGCCTGTGTGTTTACTTTCCTAGCGTTATGTTATGTGCTCTACTATAAACCGCCCGGCCAGCGCTCGTCTACATATAGCGCGCGCGCTTTGATCAATTTTTTTTCCCACACGCGCCATGTATACGGCTCTGTCTGGCAAGTGAGTAAACCTTCGCGTAAGCGTCGTACGTAAATCGAGGTTGGAGGGGTTTGTTGACCTTGCAGGTTAGGTGTTTGTGTATACACCCATATAGGCCTTTTTTTTTTCATCGCCGCGCTACTGGCCTTCTGGAATCCGAGGAATGCCGATGCGCGAGCTGTGGCCGTATACATAAACAGACATCTCCAGACTCTCTTTTTTCCTCTCGCTAGTCGGAGATTGTGTTTTAATATTCTTAATGCTGGCCCGCTGCGGGCCTTTTCACGATGTCCGAGAGGTGTGCAACTTTATTAGGACGGCTCGGCTCGAGTTACGCTTTACGTAATTTTCATTCGCGAGATGCACTCTCACAGCTGTGCAGGTAGACGAGACGATTTCGGAGCGCGCAGGCTTTCACTTTTTTGGCGACTGGGTCCGGTTCCGTCTTTTGTTTGCTTAGTTTTTTGAGGAGACTTTGGGTGTGGGTGAGGTGAGGAGTGTGGTTTGGTTTTGGAGAAAAGTGCGAGATTTGTTAATTTGGGTTATTGGGCGGGTATAGGTTTGCAGTATTGATCGGCGTGAAATAGGGGCGCGGGAGTGCTGGGATTACGTGTAGTTTTTAATAGTAGTTGGCGAAAATAATTGCGAGCGAGAATACATAATTAAAGCAGGAATTAAGGTACAGTTTACCGCTGTTGTTTATTCCCCGATGTCCAAGAATCTTGGTTCAGGTACGTCCATCCAACAAAATCGAAAAAAAGACATTTGATTGCACATATAATGACAAAATCGCATACAATAGAATCCAAATATTTCAAGACAAATCAATAAAAAAAAATAAACACATGCATTCAATCCAGTCCTTCCTCGAATCGAAAAATACAACAATGTAAACTCGCAGCCCTTAATTTTTAAATACTAAACACCCAACAAACCACAGTAAAAAAAGACAGAAAATCCTAATATAGCGATTAGATAATAAAAAAGAATAAAAGAAAAGCGTGGGAGTGAGAAAACCGGCCGGCAACGTCCGCACGTGACCCAGAAAGAGGCAAAATTCACGGCGAGCTCGCGGCGGGCAATTACGTGACTCGGCGCGCGCAATGATCCGGCCTCGTGCAATTGTCAGTCAGCACGTGCTTCATCGCTTTGCCTCTTTGATTTGTAATTCTTGTAGGGCTGAACTTTATGCGGCTCCGTAAGATTTTTTTTTTTTAATTAGGGTATATTTTGATAAATTAATTGAATGATGATTATGTATATTAAATTATTCTTATTTAGAAGGATTCAAAAGAATTATAAAAGTATTTAAAAATTTTCTGGCATGCATATACAGTTCCCCGGAAGAATTCAGATAGGAAAAAATGAAGATTATATTTCGTGACGTACTATTTTCATATATAGGACATTTCGTCGCTACAAGCAGTTGATTAACCATCTCTAAAAATAGAATTAGAAAGAATACATGATTGATAAAAAAAAGTACATTTTCTGTTATATTCGTACAATATCTCTTTTCTGTAGATAGATGCATATACGGCTGGAATGAAGACCATGAAACGTGTGAAAGGTTTATGGCTTATAAATGTTTTTTCTTTGTAAAAACAATAAAAAATAATTGTATTGTTTTCTCACATTTAAAGACATTAACAAAGACATATTTTTGTATGTAAATAATAGCGAGTATTTTCTCGAAGCAATTGATTCAAGGCTGCGCTTTATAAAAATCTCGGTATTAATAAATCCTAGTCAATTTTTTATGACGTATGCCATAGTTTTCGATACCGAAAGTATTTATAACAATGCGTATCACTTTTTAAAACATGAAAAACCTGGAATCATTATATTTTTAATGGTATTGATATTCCTTAAGTTAATATTCGGAGCAAAAGTTTTTGTTGCAGCGATAGAATTATTGGTCCTTTTTATTTAACTTTTTAATAACGGTATTTTTATTTAATTTTCATTTCATTTTTCCGTCTTGCCCTCCCTTTACTTTTTATACATTATTTAAAAATATATTTTTGCCTAGCGGGCCAAAGTACCATTTTTTCTCACGGCATCCGATCGCAAAGTTCTCCTTCTTCTCAAGTGACAATTTGCATGCTATCTGAGACCGTCTTTACTTTTGCTCTCTAGGTGTGTAATATATTACATTATTATTATTATTATTTATATAAATAATAATTATTATTAAATTCAATTTTTACAATAATGTGAGTTGAATAAACATTTTATTTTATTCCTTTTTCTCACCGAAAAGATAAAGATAATAAAAGTTACGGAAGTTATTAAAATTATGTTACAGTATGTTTTATGATGGCCATAATCTTATGATCTAGTAACTTTGTAATTACTATATTCTGAGCTGTTAATTAGTCATAGCTAAGATTAAAATATGAGATGTTTCTTGTGACGTTAGTATGAACTTTGTGTAAAGAAATTGAGCATATTTTATATATGATCTTACTCTTTTAAAGAGAAAAAAGGCTAACTAAATATTATTTATGAATGAATAAAATTGTGAAAGCTATTTTTTCCAACGATAGCTCACCCATATTTTAGGAAGTGTTATAAATGTTTGTACAGTTGCACTTGATTATGGAACTTACAAAAATGTTATTATGCATTTCATCAGATGTTATCAGCTTTATCTCCTTATAAATTATCATAGGAATTTTTATCTAATTCTGTTAGAAACAGATGCGAGTTTTCTAATAAAGGTGTGTGTTTTTTAAACTAATGTTTTTGCATTTATAAACTGCAGAAATATTTTTTATATCAAGTAATATTTGTTTATCGTTTATACAATTGTTTAAAAATTTAGTTTTAACAAAAAAAATAATAATAAAAAAAGACAAAAAGCAAAAGGCTAAATCAAAACAAAATCAAATCCTTCCACCACCCCCCTCAAGCCCACAAATCCCCCCAACCACCCACAACTGCACACTCACCCACACCCAACTCAGCTCACAAACACGCGCTCAACCATACATCACCCAACTCTCTCGCTCCAGGCAGCCAAGCGCTCGAAAAGCGAGAAAAAAAAAATAATAAAAGCCGCGACTCCGCGAGCGCGCTCGCTCGTATAAAGAAACACGTGCCGGGCCGATCGGCTTCAGTCGTCGATCTCGGCGTGCCAATTGGCGCCGCGCGCTCGCGTAGTGCGCGCGCACCGCTTCCACTATAACTATATACATACACACACAGCACAGCGAGAGAGTCAAGTGGCCCCGCGAATAAAAGAAGGAAAAGGGACGCTCGCGCGCGCGCTCGGCGCTTATATATACATTTCGCTCGGCTCAACGAACCCGCGAGCCGATTGATAATCGCGCGAGCGCGCATTCCGAAGGCTCGATTTTCTTCCACATTGTTTTTCTTTTACCGACGTCGGACGTTGCCAGATCGGCTCCCTTTTATTCGACGCGAGCCGCGCAGTTGGCCATTCCGTTGCTGCTGTTGAGTCGGGAGATGTGTTGAGTGCAGCCTGCGACGAGCTGGTTGGGTTTTTGGATTTTTTTATTTTTTTTTATTTGACACATATTCGCGCGAGGAGGTGACAGACTGCGAGGAGAGCTGCCCGTGAAAGGTAAGAAAGACGCTTGCGCGACTATGTCGCTTTCACGCCGGAAGAGTTTGAGTTTCGCGCGCGAGGCGAAAGAGCTGGAATTTAGTGCCGATGGTTTTGTTTGTGGGATTTTTAGAGGTTTGAGTGGGTGGCGGTAAGTTGTTGGGAAATGTATAAATTTTATGAAATTGACTGAATAAGATACATTTAGAAAAAAAATTAAGAAAATAATTGTTATAAAAAAATGAATAAAATTACGATTGAGTATTATAAAAAGAAATATATTTACTAAAAAATATTTTTGAATGACTTTGATTAAATTATATAACATGATATAATTAATTAAATTATGCGATTTGTTTAATTTAAAAAAAAATTCAACCAACTAAATCAGAGTGGACTGCAGGACCACTTTTAGCTATTTTGGTTGTAAATTTATTTAAATTTAAAAACCTAAGTAGCTCAAAATTTTAAATTCAAATTAGGTTTACTTCTTTAAGTAATTCTTGCTTGAACCTCATAAGTTGTTTTATACTTTGTTATAAAATTTGTTAATTTATTCAAATTTGTTTCATAATAGAGCTTTCTACTAAATTTTTCCAATTCTGAAATAAAAATTGTAAATACATTAATCTCGATTTTATTATATTAAAAATAAAAGGACAATAATTACCACTTTAAGTATTACAACAGGAACACAAATTATATAAAAACGTGACGTTTGTCAAATAGTTTTTAACATACATTTCCTGAAAAACATTCGCGATAGTATATTTAATTGGTTTCAATTATATATTTATAATATGAAAAAAATTGTAGTATGAGTGCAAAAAATTGTTAGTTTAAAGTTAACTCGAGAAGTGAAAAATACCGGTACAAGGAAGTTTTAATTTACTTAAAATTTTTTTTCATAACACGTATGGAAAAAGTTGTAGACTTTTTTGTTTGAAAATCTAAAAATTTTAGAACGATAACAACATTAACTTAATATTCTTTAAAAATACTATATGTGCTCAATGTGCTGATAGATATTGAGGACACTTTCTTCCTATTATTCTAATTCTACATGTTTTTTCTTTTTTGGTTTATATGGAACTAAGTAACAATTAGCATACGCTATGCGTTACTATGCGCAATATACACAACTTATAAATTAATTTAAATACGTTAAAATCTACTTTAAAAGCAATTTTAGTAAAAATATATATTGTTAGTAAACTCAGTTATTTTTACTTTTAAGAATCTTAGCAAACAGATGCTATTTTTATTCTACATTAATATTGGAAAACAAAGTTTCCAATCCATTACAAAAAACAAATAATTTTTCACCAAAAACCAAATATTAACCGTCAAAAAAACGTTAACACTCCATTTACACAAAAAGCTCAGCAAGCCTAACCGATTACTTCACGCAGAGCCAGTACAATACAAAAATCCCTCGCGCTCAACAAACGCACACAATACATCCAAAGAATTTCCTCGCTCCGTTTAGCGATCTGTCGCGCGCGCTGCACGAGGATTTCACCTGCGCGCCTCGTCCTTGCTGCTTTGCCGCGCAAAAAGTAAAAAGGGGCAATTTTTTTGCGCCCGCCGTACTCGCTCAAGCCGGCATTGATTCGACGATATAATAGGAAGTGAGTGAAAAAAAAGAAGCGGGAAAGGAATCGCGTGAATCGATCACTTTACGCATGAATTGGCCGGGAGTTTAAAGAGCGCCAAAAGGCGCGTGAACTCGGGGAGACGGTGTGTAGAGGCCGAAAAGTCGGTTTGGTGATGTAGAAGGAATTGGTGAGTAAGGTGAAAAAGAGTTAGAACACTCGAAATTTTCTTATGGATTATTTAACAGAAATCGGTGGTTAATAATGAATAAAGTACATTAAAATCTTGTATCAATAACAATCGTATGTTAATTTAAAGTCAGTATATTTTTGATGCAATAATACTTGAATAATACGCTTTTAAAAAAGCACTAAATAGAGGAACACATGTACCACACAATCAATAAACTCAAGATATAAATCTTTAATTAAATCTACAATTTCGTGAGGGTAATTTCAACACAAAAATCAATTACCAAAATCGAATTATCCACGAAAACAAAGTAATTAACAGTGTGCAAGCGCATAAAATTACTTTTTTTTTGTTATTCTCATATAATAAAAAAATGAACGCATTTTGTTCGTCTAAATTTTGTTAGAACCGCAAAAGTTTCATTCTCCAGAATTCGTGAAAATCTAAAGCACATCCTTGAAAATACAGAAAACGAGAAACATTGAGAGTTTTTAAACATCGCCCGTAAAAGGATTTGCAAAACGCGCGTCGTTTCCCGAGAAAAAGGTTATACGCGCTTATAATTGCGATAAATTACACGCATATAAGCTAGCTAGCGCTTATAACAATTGTGTTGCTACTTGCGCGTATATAGAAATTTTTCGCCGGTGCAAGTTTGTTGTGCCGTCGCTGATAACTTTAATTGTTGCGCAAGAAAATGCAGTTTTATTGATACTTAAAGCCGACGTTAGGTACGTTTCAATGCTAAGTTTATAATGAATAAAATTGTATGCAGTGATTGTGCCTTTGTTATTAGGCCTGAAGAATTATATCATTGTCTACCGGATGTGATGGATTGTTGCTTGATTTATTTGACTTTCATTTGTTTCTCAGTGCTATATTTTAGTTATATTTCCTATTTTCCATTTCTGTGTGTGATAAAGGGGTTAAATAATTAATTTCAATCAAATCGCTTATTGTTTTGCTGTAAATTTAGGCCACGTTCCTATTGCCCCACTAGGTCAATTATTTTAAAACGATGTTGCAAGTACTTGTCAGCTTTTACTTGTTAGTTATCTTTATTAATCATTATGAACAAATATTTTTAGAAATAATGAAAGGTACGCCTTTTTAATTGATTCAATTAAAAAAAATAATAACACTGGAAAATTGTTAATATTTTATATACATGTGTTTATCAATATATAGATATACATTCTACATTTACAAAAGTATAAATAACATGAGATTTCTTTTAGTTTTTCGAAAATTTTCATAGTACGGAAAAGTGAATAAAAACTCTATTAAAAAACAAACTCTTTATAACCTTTACCACGATCCTCACCAAAACCTACAACCAGCCTCTTTTCTCTCTCCCACAAAAGCATCCCTAAACACCTTAATAAAATATTACAAAATCCACATGAAATTAAAAAAAAATTTCCATCTAATTCCAGTGCAGCCGTCGTAAGCGACTAGCCGCGTAGCGGACGCGCGCTTGCTGCAGTCATGACGGCGGCTACGGGCTACGGAAGGCGGCTTAGGGCCCGGAGCTACCTGGCCGGGCTACTCAGACGCCGGCTGCCGATCGTCGGCTGGCTACCCAGCTACAACTCGGATAAGTTCTTCAGCGATGCTATTGCAGGAATCACCGTCGGCCTCACGGTTATGCCCCAGGGTCTGGCCTACGCCACCCTGGCTGGTCTTGAGCCTCAGGTAAGGGATTATATTTTTGAGATTTTTTATTGTGTTTGGTTCGGGGAGGATTTAGTGACTGTACTCGTGCACTCTACATTTTCTTGAGTTAATGTTTATAATGGAAATCGGTATAGTTAAGTTGATGAGTTATATCAAAATCTTGTTAAAATAAAGAATAGGTATTGTGTTAATTCATAACCGGTTTGTTTTAAAAAATGAATATATTCATTTTTTAGCAACACTGATTGACATACGTTTATTAAAATGAAGTTGTACATAAAAATTAAATTCAACATACGAATTAGTTTAGTTAAATTTACAATATTATTGTAAGTAAACTTTCTATACAAAAATTCATTGCGCTAAAATTGACTTGCAAAAACTCCAAAAAAATGTACAATATCTGATAATGCAGTACAAAATAATCAATTTTTTTCCTCGGATTACGATGTAGAAAATGTTTGCTTTGAAGAGTCGTTTGCAAAGTTTGACTCACAAATTCACCATAAAAATATTCCTTCAAACTGTATCATAAACATTTAATAGAAATCACCGCGAAAGTAGATAAAGTCCGAACTAGGTAAGCCGCTGCACGTGTTACATGCTCGATCTCAAACAAAGCATATACCAAAATGATTCACGCTTATCTCTCAACCAAGCAATCGACAACGATTCATCATCCATCCATAACACGACCTCGAACTACTAAAATTCGTCGTCCCCCTAAACTTGACCCGCATCTTAACCGCAAAACATCCGCCGCTCTCTCCTTATCCCCTCGCCCAACCCCGACAACCCAACCCACGCATCAAATCGCAAACCGAGGCCATACTAACCAATCCTCGCGAAACAATCGATCACATCCACCCAGCCGCAAAAAATCTCTGATTCACGAAAAGACAACGCCAAAAAAAAAACAACAACCGCACTCTCTCTTTTTTGTCGAACCACACAGTACGGCCTGTACTCTGCGTTCATCGGCGCGCTGATCTACGTGCTGTTCGGCTCGTGCAAGGACATAACGATCGGGCCCACGGCTCTGATGTCGCTGATGACCCACCAGTACGTCCAGGGCCGCAGCGTCGACTTCGCCATCCTCCTGGCCTTCCTCGCCGGCTGCATGCAGCTGCTCATGGCTGCGCTTAGACTAGGTCGGTATACCGAGCCCAGGCTATATTGTCCACTTACAATTTTATGGCTCGGGACGCTGTCTGATGAGCGCGGGAAATACGCGAGAGGCTTTTTTTTTATTGCGCGGCTGTAGCGAGCTGCGAAGGTGAAAATTTAGAAGGATAAGGATTTAGGTTGATGCTGATGGGTGTTGGGGAGGGGATTGTTTGACTGTTGATGCGGTATAATTTTGCGGGCTTTTTTTTGTTGGAGGTGTATTAAAGTGCGATAAAAAATTGTTATTATTGTTTGATTGTTTTATTTCTGTTTAATTGTGTTTCGGCTGAAGTGATTTTGAGAAACTATAAATTTATAATTGTGTCTTTTTTTTAATAAGTAATAGGTAATGCTAATTAGCGAAAGGACTTTTGTCTGAACGTGCGAGATAAACGGGAAAAAAAAGGAAAATGCGATAGTATACAGGTATATGTGCAAGGAAAACCGCATTCCGGATATAATTTATGTCGAAAAATAATGTCGCATTCTGTTATTACGTAATTTTCGAAAGTTAATTCGAAGTCATTTAATACATTCGTCTACGTGAAAATTTAGATTTTACACACTATATTATCTGATAATTGGCCCTTATCAATCCTTACCGATCTTAAAAAAAATAATATCAAGACGAACCATAGTCTTACAAATTGTAAATACCCAATGAATTCGTCAACGACTTATATCAATTACAGGCGTTCTGGTGGATTTTATATCGATACCGGTCACAGTTGGTTTTACCTCGGCCACTTCGGTGATAATAGTGGCTTCACAACTGAAGGGTCTGCTTGGATTACGCATCAAATCCCAGGGCTTTATGGACACGATAAAGCAGGTGTTTAGGCACATCGACGAGACCAGTCCCTGGGACGCCGGAATGAGCTTCACCTGCATCGTCGTGCTGCTTCTTTTCAGGGTAGGTGGTCTGCTGTGAATTTATTACGAGGTTGTGCGCATAATTATTTCAAGAATATTTTTACAGTAAAAATGAATGATAGCTAGGTTTATCCAGTTATTTTGTTTGAGCTCCCAATTATTCACACTAAAAAATGAACAGTTAATTTTAGTTTACATGGGATTAACAACGTATCCCTTAAAGTTTTTAAACACAGGCTGGAAGTACTTTCTAAACTATAAAATTGCGTTGAATCACTCTAGCTTAAATCGATAATTCGATAAAAGAAAGTGTAAATCGTTATTTGAGCCTGATGTAAAATTAAATTAACGGGTACTTAAATTTATACGGGTTGGAAGTATTTTGCGAGCTAATAACTATATCTCTGTAATTATTCTGATTTATTGATTTCATCAAAAATTATGGTGCTTTCCATTAACATAAAACTTAAGTAAACATGTTAAATATCAATAGATGATATATTTTGATATTTTAATAGATAATAAATTATTTTTTTATTTGGAAATAAATTAGCTAAAATTAAAATTAGTTTGGCATTTTCATTACGTTACTATAATGATTTTGTTATTTTTGCTTCATTAGACTTCATTAGCCATTCATTAAACCAATTTTACTTGGCATTTATTTGCGCCAAAAATAACTTATAATATTATATCAATAAATTACACCAACAAAAAACTAATTTTTACCCGATGAATTTTACAGAAACTAAAGGACGTCAGCTTCTGCAGCGAGGGTGAGAAGCCTACGCCTCGTCAGCGCGCTTTAGCCAAGGCTCTGTGGCTGATATCCACGGCGCGGAATGCGATAGTCGTCGTCGTTTGCTCGACTATCGCCTACAAGCTCGAGACCTCAGCATCCAGTTCGCCTTTTGTCCTTACGGGTCCTGTAAGGCCGGGGATGCCCACCTTCAGTTTGCCACCTTTTTCGACCCAGGTACGTTTACGTGATATAGAAATGCTTGTAACGCTACAAGTGTACGTAAAGACCGATTTTTTTTTATGAAAAGCCTAAAGAACATTAGCTTAAAGTAATAGAATACGAAATAAACATTGTTTCGACTAAATTTAATTAGCTAATTTTTGGACCGATAGAAAGACCAATAGTATATTTAATGTAGGAAATGTTTCTCGCAAATCTTATTTTTATGCAAATTTTGCAAAACTGTCATTGGAAACGATCACTTTTATTACTCTATCTTATTATTACCTAAAATCTTAAAAATCTTTTTTGAAATAAAGCATTTCTTAATAAAATAAAAGCATATCAACAATGAATTTTCGCTTTATAGGTGAACAACCGAACGCTCGACTTCATGGAAATGTGCGCGGAGCTCGGGCCCTCGATTATCCTCGTACCTATAATCGGCGTCCTCGGTAATGTAGCAATCGCCAAAGCATTCGCCAGCGGTAACCAGGTAGACGCTACCCAGGAGCTCATCACCCTCGGCATTTGTAACGTACTAGGCTCTTGTGCCAGCTCGATGCCCGTTACCGGCTCCTTTAGCCGCTCGGCTGTCAATCACGCGAGCGGCGTCAAGACGCCCATGGGAGGTCTCTATACTGGTATGCTGATACTCCTGGCGCTGACGCTTCTCACGCCTTACTTCTACTTTATTCCAAAAGGTAATTCAAATAATTTTTTGAATTGGTTAATTTTTTAAGAAACTTGAGAATTTTACGCTTTGATAATAAAACTTTGTAGAGTGTAAGTGCAATTCTAAAAGTAAAATAATAATTTTTAGCTTCGTTGGCGGCTGTAATCATATGCGCTGTCATCTACATGATTGAGTATGAAGTTGTAAAACTCATGTGGAGATCTAGCAAGAAGGATTTGATCCCGACTTTCGCCACTTTCTTGCTGTGCCTTGTTATTGGTGTCGAGTACGGAATTGTTGCTGGCGTTGGAATTAATTTAATATTTTTACTCTACCCGTCTGCACGGCCGCAAGTTCACGTAGAAAAATACTTCGTAAGTTTATTTTCAATTATTTTTACTGATATATTTATATTTTAGTGATTAAAGTCTAAATTATAAATAATACGTCTTCTCTTTTTAAAATAGACTGACTCGGGAGCTGAATATCTTTTGGTAACGCCTGGAAACAGTTTATATTTCCCCGCAGTGGACTTTATTAAACAATCTGTCGGAAACGCTGGTATAAACGATGGGTCAAGCCAAATCCCTGTTGTTGTAGACTGCAGATATGTTCTAGGAGCAGACTTCACTGCCGCTAAAGTAATTTCTGAAATCATATTTATTTGGAAATCAACTATCTGAAGCCTTTTGGCCTATAGCAAGTTCTTTATATTAGTTTTTCTACCTTAAATCATCTATCTCTTACGTCACACATTAGATCATTATAATTCTAGGCACGTTTGCCGCGTGGGCACCTACGCAAATAGTGACCACGTATATACCTGCTCAATTTTATCTATCACCTGAATAACATATCTAAAATTTAAACAATAATTGAAAAGAATAATATTTATGTATAAATTACTTCTGTTAAATAATATTATTTTTTTAGTCTTTCAAAACAAAAAATAATTTAAAAATAACGTTTTATTTTTAGGGAATTGCTGCTTTGATAAGCGAATTCAATAGTAGGAAGCAGGGTTTGTACTTTTACAATCCTAGATCTGATGTTGTCGCAGTTTTGAAAGGAGCCTGTGGAGATGACTTTCAATACGTATCTACTCGAGATGAACTTTCGTATTTATTGCACAACTCAAGGGGTAATTTTTGTCCTACAATTATAAACATTAAACTGTTTAAAATAAAATGTTTATACATAATTTAATTATATTCTTCTAGAAAAATCGTCAAATCAATTGTTGGAAATCCATCGAGATAGGAGTGAACCGTTGATCAGCAACCCTGAACTGATCCATCGCAGTGTGCACGCGTCGTGTCAAGAGTTGAACGAGGTCAAAACAACACTTTTGCATGAGTCCGGTAGTTGATAGTCGTCGAAAAATCTTTCTTTGTTATATAAAGTCTGTATAATATGCTCTCTTACTGTCCATTAAGTTAAATATTCCGTGCAACTGGAATTAACGTACGATCTAAAACTGACTTTTGGGATAAAAATATACGCTAGGAAAAGACGAATCTGGAATTCATCGTTGTATATATCGGCTAGAAAAATTCTTATTGCTTATTAAGAGAACAGTAGAGAACTAGGAGAATTGTTGATGAGGCTGATTTTACGAGGCTGCGCCTTTATTGTAAATTATACTTTTTTATTTAAAAAAAGCGAAGTATGATAAGAGTATATTTTAATTTTCAATGAGAATTTTTTTGACGATGCTAATAATTAATTTACTGAAAGTCAGTAAAAAATTGTTTTCTTCATTTTATTAGACATCCTTTATTGATGGTGAAAAGTAGTAGTAATCATTATATTTTCATTAATTTCTAATTATACAGTACTTTCCTATTTACTTATTGTTCGATAGTTATTTAGCAATAATTAAAAAGTCTGTACTTAGCTTGTAAGTATGTCAACATTTAAACTTCACAAAAAAATTATTAACATTAAATTAAAAAATTTTACGTTAAAAGTTACTGACGTTTTTAGTCATCAGTATTTTAAAAAATTAGTGTAATCGATATAAATATCGACGTTTAAAACATGTTTGCTACACTTTTATTTTACTTAAGTCTTATTCTAATTTATTGATTTTTTATATTTTCTTTATAACAATTAATATAAACTCGCGCAAAACTTAAGTAGGATTTATAAATATACTTGATTTTTACACTGAAGAAAAAGTGCGTATGAATTACCATAAGTAGTAAAATAAATTCTAACTACTATATTTTATAACAAAATGTCACAATGTTGTAAACATTTTTATAATTAGTTTAAGTTATAATACAAGATAGCAAATAAAGTTTAAACTATTTTTCAAAATCAATATTCAAAAATCTCACAATAAGTAGGTTTTAAAAGTATACTTAATTTTTAAAAGAGTCTCTTTTAATATTGTAAGAATCTCAATATTATTCTATTCCTAAGTTTATTGCAATTAACAAATTTATACACTTTTTGTGCATGGCACCTAGAATTATAATCATTTATTTTCAAGGTATCCAACAAATTTGTAATAAATATGAATAAAAACGCTACACCTGCACTAAGTTTTCTATTTAACCTTCTTTACTAATATTCTGTACTAACATTCGGAGCATTATAATTTATCTGAAAAGAGAAGAAACTGTTTATTTGTGTAATTTTACTTTACTTTGTGTACTTATGTGCTACTGTAAATTATCTTTATTTAAAGCTTAACTTGTACTAAAGAAAAACTGCTTCGTTTCGACAATTGCGGGATACCGCGATTACAATTCGAAAATTCAATTTTTTTTTTCACATAATTTTTAAATTTTACGATATAAAAGATATTGTTTTTAAACTAATAAAGACAACTATTGCTAAAACAATAGATGTATTTAATCAGGTGAGGTCAGTAGTTTCAAAAAAAATATCAATTTATTTTGTTTATAAAAACGTTTTATCGACTTGGTATTAAGTTTTTACCAAAGGTCCATTAAAACTATATCTCATTAGAAATATAATCGAAAATATCAAAATATATATCATTAAAAATTGCCTTCTGTGAAAAATTTTATGAATGGATAATACTATAATAAGAGAAATACGCATATGGTCCTTTCAACAAATTTCGATTACGTTCTTTATACCTATCATAAAATAAGTTTGAATTTTATGCATTGAAGTTAATGATTCGTTAAAAAAAGTTATAAAATCAATTTATGATGTGTATTGATACTTATAAAAAATATAAATTTTTAAGAATTTAATCAAGTTAGTAATATATTTAATTTAAAGATTTTATTCTTACCGGCAGGTACGGAGATTCACTTTTTGATTATATTTTTAATTTAAAAAAATATGTCTATGATAGCTATTATATATCGTTTTATATACGGAAATCGTTAAATACTATTTTTTCCAATACATATTTAATCTCTATAAATTTAGTAAAATTTAAATGAACAAATAAATTATTAAAACTGTACGCGTGGGTTTGGATTTTTCAGGCTTTGGTATTAATATAAAAAACAAAATAATGGTTTTGATTATTTATTTAATATTAAAATACTTTTCACAGTTGATGTCTATATTTACTAATTCATATATTATATTATTTTCCATAAGTATGAAATAAACAATGTATTTAAAACAATAAAATATATAAACTATACGCAAATACATGACGTAATATTTTTGGACACGGAAAAAGCCGCATATTAATGTTATAATTTCTTTTATATTTTTATACAATATTATTAAAATATTATTAAATAATATAATACGTTAGAACACAATTAGTGTTTCAATTATAATAATCTTTCGTAATTTTACATAATCATCTAGCGCAACATTGTATAAAAAAGATGGAGTTAAATTAAAATATCCCTCACCATTTCGCAATCCTGATATCAAAATAATACCACGATATTTTTGTGATGTTAATGTAATTTACTATCAACATGCAATAGATGTAATTGATTAAATCTTATGAAACATTGCACTCCAGTCCCATTGACATTGTATGACCTCTCGATAAAATAACGTATCCTGCGCTTCACTCGTCTACTTTTCTTAAAAACAAAAAATATACCATTATCTTTATCTTTTTTATACTACTGCAAAAAGATGTTAAGAAGCAGCATAGATTTTACTATCACTTGCTCTTTAATTTTTAATATTGATAAAAAAATACAATAGATAATAAGTAAAACAAATAAACATGTATTATGATCCAACATGAAGATTATCTTTCAATAAAAAATCAGTTGATAATACTATTGCAAAGCTAGAAATAACAACTTGAATGAACTTGAGACCAGTTCTCAGTCTATTTTTCAACATCTTATCCCATTCTGAGATGTTCAGCTCAATAATTTCCAGTCAATAGACATAGTTCAGTTCAGTAAAGTCCAGAAACCATATCGGTGACTTTCCCACGAGCGTGAGGACCAGAAGAGGCGTTTACGTGTCTCTGACCATTCTTCGAGACATATTGTTGCTGTTGTTGAGGCGGCGGCGGTGGAGGATGACTATTTCCAGAGTACTTGCCAGCGTTAAATCGATTCTTACCGAAACCCAGAACGTCATGGGGTCTGCCAGCAAATATTCTCGAGGAGTCGATGTGCTGCTGTCTATTGCCGCTTAACGATCTCTCCATGTACTCGTTTCGATCCCTCCTGGTGTCCAGAAACGACGTGTACTTCCTATCATCGGAGATCTCGACCTGTTTGCTCCCCTCGTTCTGGTAACCCCGGTACTTCTGTCTAAACTCCTCGTACTCGTAGCGTTGCCGTTCTCGGCTTTGATGTCTACTCTCGGTTTTGGAGGGTCGGTCGTCATTAGACAGCCTTCTGCAGAGCTGCCTGCGTTCTTTGGTCACGATGATATCCACCATCGAGTCTAGGCCCTCGTCAATTCTGTCTAGGCTCTTGGTCATCGAACGCTGCTGGTTCTGCTGTTGCTGAGCTTGCTGCTTGCCACCGCAGTTAGAGTCGTTGTCCAGGACGTTGTACATGAGGCCGCTGTCGCTGCCGCCCCGGGAAGACGAACAGTAGTCCTTAGAGAAGGACGAATGGCGCGTCTGGTGAAAGGACTCGGAGCGCCGTAGTCTCGAACCCGAGTCATCAAAGTTGGGCAAGCTCTTGCGCTCGTCGAAGCTGTTGAGGCTCTCAAACTTCCTAATGTGCTCGAGCACGCCTCTAGCAGAGCCCCGGGACTTCAGGCTGCACGAGTCCTGGGGATCGATGTGATCCTGGCTCTGGCAGCGGCGTAGATACTTGCGCCGCTCGGTTCGACGCTGCACCGTATTCGTACACTTGGAGTACTGCTTCGAACCAAGCGAGTTACTGTTGTGATTGGCGTTACCAGGCTCGATCCTCTTGCGCGGGATCCTTTCATCCAGTATCGTCTCTGAGATCTCAAAGTCCGCCAGGCTTTCGATCTTGAACTCGTTGCTTCCGAGACTCCGTCTCCGTCGGTAAAGTCCATCGAGCTCGTCATGCTGATTGTTTCTATCGACGGTCGGTAACTTCGGCACGTTCACGGCGCCGCCGTGATAATTCAGCCTCGAGGCACTGAGCAACGAGTCACTGCCGTCGTCGTCGAGCAGCAACAGGTCCTCGTCGTGCTCCGAGTTCACGCAGACCTCGACCACCCGGTGAGGATCGATGTCCGGCTGCTGAGGAAGGAAGAGCGAATTACTAACTATACAGGGCGGGGCTCGCCTCGGAGGCTGGGGATGGATGATGGCTGGTACGATGGCTGACTCCCTGTCCTCCTCCTCGTTCGCATTGATGTCCCTGAAATAGAATAAGTTTTCCATGAAATATTCCTTTCATAAAGGAAAATACAGAAACTAATAGGGAACCATTCACAAACCTGTTGTTTTGTTGTTGCGGACCAGGCACGACAATTTTCAGGCTGCCATTGGACTTGAGTCCTCTGTCCATTCTGGCGGTCTCCTCGGTGCTTCTCAGGCACTCTCTCGCCTTGCTGGGCGGCGGATTTTTGCTCTTGGCGGTCGGTCCCGTTGTCAGAGCCATCGTCTTGCCGAATTCGGACTTTTGTATCTTCGGACTAGCTTCCTGCAATTGGTTCCAATCGTGCAGCTCCTCTTCGGCATCTTTAACGATGATACGTAATTCCTCGATCACATCGTCGATTGTCGTCTCTTGATCGTTGTCTATATTGTTCGTCGACGTCAGTCTGTTTGGCTGATGGTCTTCCGGGCTGCTCGATCTCTCCGAGAAACTGATACCCTCGTCCTCGGCGCTCGATGATACTTTTTTCTCCGTTTCCATTCTCGGATTCTATATTGAATAGAAAAGAAAGAAAAATTTGATACTGTTTTTTAAAAATATCTGCATTTATTTTTTTATTATTATTATTACATAATTTCAAATAATATTATTTTATTAAAGAAAATTTTTTTGATTTTTTTAAATATAATCACATAAAAATTGTATTTATTGGATTTCAATAAACTAAAATACTTGAGATATAAAAATTTAACGATAAATATAAATAACTATTTCAAATAAAAATTAATATAAATCTCATATATACAGATCGATTTTTACACCAAATCCCCAATCCACAGCCCAGTTAAAACCACAATTCCTCACCGCTTGTCCCTCGTCATTCGGACCATCCACATGATTAGTCGTCGTATTAGAGCTCTGCTGCTGCTGCTGGGCCTGCTGCCTGCTGTTGTACTCATTGAGCCGCTCGAGCTGGAGCTTTTGCAGCTGACGCTGTAGAGCTGATACCTTCTTGCTGAGGACACGGCAGGTCTCCTCGGCCCTGCGCGCTCTGCCCTGGAGAGCGTCAACGTCGACGCAATGTCTGCACCACTTACGCACCTCCTCGCGCAACAGCTCCGTCAGCGGGTCCTCGTCGTCCGCGTACTTGAGCCATTCCTGCAGCGCTCGCGGCTCCAGGCCCGCCTCGCAAGCCTCGGCCTGTTTGGATTATTGAGTTTGTTAAGTGATTGGTAGGCTTTTGGCTTGTTATGGCTTTAGATAAAATATGTCTGGTATAATTAAAATTTCATTTGGGATATTAATTAGACTCTATGATTAAGACTGATTAACATGACTATGTACATCTATAATTAGTTACAGTCGTTTATCTCCAAATTAAATTTATTATAAACAGCCTACAATATTCATATAGAACGACATAAACAATAATAAGTGTCCTGATCAAATTTCCTCTCATGACTTTAAAATATTGATCATTAACATTTTAAGCTAATAATCATTATTCTTTCTTACACCTCACCAACACAAAAGCTCCGATTTTCCAAAAAGACAAATACCAACCTGAATGTAGAGTTTCGTCTGAGCTCTTGGCGCGGTCGATAGGAAAGCGTTGAGAAAGGAGACACCTGCGAGCCTGAGCGGCAGCGCGGCCTTGGCAGCAAGCAGGGCGCCAGCGAGAAAGCGGAATCGGCCACCCTCGCCGTAGCGCAGCCGCAGAGTTGAGACAGCTTCCGATACCGCCGCGTGACCGCCCACAGTCTGGCACACCCTCGTCAGCAGCTGTGAAAATGGAATGTTTTTATTGGTTTGGTTACTTTTTGGGTTGATTTTGGGAGATGTCATTTAATTAAGAAATGGAATATTTTGAGTTACATTTTTTTTTTGTAGTTGTGCTAGATTTTTCTTTTTATTGGTGTTAATAATTATTTTTGGTGGACCTTTTGTTTTTTTGTCTGAGTTTAAACGTTAATACTGCAATTTGGTAAAAAAAGGCACTAATATTTTTTAAAACAATCGGTTAGTCAATAAGAATTAATTCAATATGAAACGTTATTTAAAAAATTATTAGCCAGATTATCAGTGAGTTTATATC